>CAODLS012290179.1:0-10863 GCA_948243855.1 Flueggea neowawraea | reverse complement strand
GCTTCCATAGTTGTGGGAACACATGCTTGGTTGGGTGACAATGAATATCCTTTTATTACTTCAAATGTCTCTTCGCAGATCATGGTGGCAAATGTGGCTGAGTTTATATGCAATCACTCTTGGGATGTTGATAAAATCCGTAGTGTTTTTAATGCAAGAGATTGTCAGCTCATTCTTAACATTCCACTTAGTTTTGACCCGTGCCGAGACTCGATATTTTGTGCTTTTGATAGTAGGGGCAAATACTCGATCAAGTCAGCCTATAAACATCTGATTGGAAACTATGTTTATGGTGATGCCGATGGAGTCAAAGTTTGGAGAGCACTATGGAAGCTTAACCTGCCAGGTAATATTAAAAATTATTTGGCGTGCTTTGCATGAGGTTATTCCATCTAAGTGTAGATTGAAAGAGAAGTTTGTTAATATAAATGTTATTTGTGATGTGTGTGGCATAACGGAGGAAACAACAATTCACTGTTTAAGGGATTGTTGTTTTGCTAGATTAATCTGGATGGCATCAGGTGTAAACTTGAGACAATATAGTGGAGAGTCCTTTTTGGACTGGTTTAAGAATCTGCTCAGGGTTTTATCTGTTGCTGACATTGAATGGGTCTGTTGGTTGTGTTGGGGTATTTCGAGAAATAGAAATCAGGTTGTTTGGAGAGGGAAATGCAAGAACCCTTTCACCGTTGTTCAAATTTGTAAATTAAAAAAGTCTGAATGGTGTGATTCTAGGTTTGGGGATGACGGCTCTGAACCACGATTTGGTGATCCGCATGTTAATAGTGCTGTTTGGAGTCCTCCTACTGTCAATTGGCTGAAAGTAAATACAGGTGCGGTGTGTTTTCTGGAGCGGGACATTACTGGTTTGGGGGCTGTGTTCAGGAATTCTGAAGGGAATATTGTTGCAGTAATTTCGAAGTGCATTCCTGCGGCGATGGAGCCGTCTATTGCAGAAGCTCTGTGTTAGAGAAGTTCTCAGTTGGATAAAGCAGCTTGGGATGGGAAACATAGTTGTCTCGGCCGACTCACTCGTTGTTGCTGAAGCCATTAATAGCCGTGTCGATGATGTTTCTTGTCTTGATAATGTTGTAAATGATTGTAAGCAGTTAGTTTCGTCTATTGGTACTGTTAGAATTGAAAAGTACCATCGCAACATAAATGTGGTTGCGCATAGAGTGGCGAGATCGGCAATTTATCTTCCAGAACATTTTACTTGGGGAGGTCCTTTTGATTTCTTGACTTCCTCCATTTTGTACTCTGTGCTTGATTATGAAGCTTAAATGGCAATTTATTCCGGTTTCAAAATAATAATAATAATAATAATAATAAATGTACCTTACATTTTTTTTTCAGAGCAAAAAATGTCGAATTTATTTATCTTAAATTTCTCATTTTACATGCAAGTATGTTTGTTAACAGTATATTATCATTCAACCATATTGTAATTTTTTATATCATCTATTTTTTTATTTATAATCAATTAATATTAATCAGCTTTGTATTCTTAAAATCTACCACAAACCCAATAAAATCTACCTAAAAATCTATTAAAAAATAATACCTGATCATCTTGAGGTACTAGCTTCTTAATGTTTCTCAAAAACTGTTAATTTGGTCAAAGAAAGTTAAACATTACTCATTTTGAATTTTACATATCTATGTCTTGTCAATCGTTTAAGATATTTTATTTAAATTTTTATAAATAGGATGATAGCAACATTTTTCATGTCTAATGAGATATTTCTCAATCTTATTAGTCACAATTTTTTTTTCTCTCAAATCTTCTCTTTTTTATTAGTAAGAGATATGGTAATACATCGAAAAGAGAGAGAAAAATAAAATATTTATTAAATGAGAAAATGAGAGAAAATAGTGAAAAATATTAAAAAAATGAACAATGAAATAGAAAATGTCTATAGAGAATGTTACCAACATTTCTTTTTTATAAAATATATTAGAAAAGAAAAAATTACAAAAAAAAATTAACTTTTTCCTTTTCTAACCACAAGAGAGAGAAAGAGGGAGACAATGGGCATTAAGTTGGAGGGTAGCAGGAGAGAATGGAGGAAGTGGCAGGTTAGTCATGTGAGTGCAGAGGAGAGTCAGACATGGTGTATGGCCACTTCCATTATATTTTTCAAAAAAAGAAAAATACTTGTTCATTGATCGTACAATCGTATACTATGAGGATATATTCTAACTCTTTATCTCAATTTAAAATATACAATCTTTTTGTCTTTTGAAAAAAAAATTAAGAGGAAATTATACCAGATATTATTTTTTCTTTTTCACATTTACAACCCATGAGTCATTCTTCATTATTTTAAAACAATTATATTTTAATTTTTATAATACAACAATATATATTAATTTCTTTCTCGACTTCTCACCTCCCCTCCCTTTCTCTCTCTCTCTCCCTCTCTCTCTTTCTCTCTCCCCTCTCCATCGTTCTATTTACTTCTATCTCTCTCTCATTTTCTTCATATTTCTCCTTCTTCGCTCTAATATTTTTCTTTCTCTCTCCTTTCTTCCGCTTCTTGGATGTGATTCCTCGTCCCTATCTCTCTTCTTTCGTTAATCTATCATCTTCGATTTCCTCCTCTCTCTCCGTCACATTTTTTTCACTTTAACTTCATGCCTTCTTCGGTCCTTTCTGTTAGCGAACTAGAGAGAGAGAGCGACGCGAATGATAGACAACAAGAGACTGAGAGTGGCAAAAAGCGAGATGGCAGAAAGCGAGAAAGGCACTACTAGGTGAGAGACAGTGAGGGGGATGGAGAGATTGAGGACGACGGTTACGACATAGAGATGGGCATCAATTAGGGTTTCAAACCCTAATTGCTAATTTTAATGTTAATTTGGTTGGTACATGATTTGTTCTTATATTGTACTCGTATTGTACTCTACATGTACTCAATTATACTAGTCAAAAAAGTTTCATTCTTATTTTTATACTAGTTGTACTCATGTTGTTCTCCACATGTACTCAGTTTATCTCGTCAAAAGAGCTTTTGTTAACACTAGTTTGTACTCATGATGTACTCGACTTGTACTCGGTTTTTATTGGTAAAAAACCCTTCATTTTAGCACTAACTTGTACTCATTCGTACTCGACTTGTAGTCGGCTAATAATGGTAAAAAAATCCTTTGTTAATACTAGTTTGTACTCGACTTGTACTCAACTAATAATGGTAAAAAAAGCATTCATTAACACTAGTGTGTACTTTACTTGTACTCAACTAATAATAATAATAATAAAATCTTCATTAGCACTAATATGTATTCGGGTTGTACTCCAGTTGTACTTTATACTCGGGTTGTACTCTTTCTCATTGGCTTAAATGGTTTGGTCAAAGCACAGTCAAAACGCGGTCAAACTGTTGTATTTGTGAATATTTTATTTCGTGTTTCCATTTTTTGTAAGTTTTTCAATTAGTATTGTTGTGTAGAAATTATTTTTTGTTTTGTTGCCCATTTTTGTACATCACCCAAAAATTAACGTGTACATTTTAAAAAATTGAAATATGAAACAATAAAAATATATTGTAAATCAATAGTGTCGAGAGATGCCAATTTGTATCCTACCAGTACTCAGTCAATGCGAGTATTATCCGTTTTGGCTGGGTATGAATACAGGTACGGGTAATACTCGGATTTTAATATGTGGGTATGGGTATGATATAAATATAGGAATATCTTATCCATATCCATACTCGTACCCTTATCCATATAAATTTTTGTATAAATTCTTTATTAAGTGATAACTTAACACATTATTATTTCATTAAAAATATTCAATTGCAAATTATATTTTTATATTGTGCTGTGTGAATATAATATTTTATATTGTCTCATGTATTTTTTTTAATCTATTGTTTAAAATTAGTTGTATATTATTTTTTAAGTTATTTAACTAAATTTACACCATGGGTACTCTATGGGTAAACAAGTACCATATGGGTAGGGTATGAGTATGAATATAGGATATGAACTACGAGTACGGGTAAAGATATTTGTATACTCTATCCATTATCATTCCTAAGTGTTGTGGATCATGTTTTTTTACCATTATCATTCTTCGTCTATTCTAATCAGCAGTTAGCCTACACAATTATCAATAGCCTTCAGACCTTAGCTGAGGATAAGAAAATACAAGGATTAATACATAACTTACCCCCCAAACTTGTATGGTTTTTTCTACTGTCACCCTAAATTTTTTTACTGTTCAATTACCCCCTAAATTTGCTTAAATTATCTCAATTACCCCCCGATCTTACTTAAACTGTCTCAATTACCCCCTAAACTTGATTAAACTGGGCAATTTACCAACTTTTCTTAATTCATCACGGGTTTATTACGGTGTTTTTTTTTTATTTTTTAACATTCTACGTTTAATAGCGAAAACTTGAAGGTAAACTAGAAGATTTTGAGATTCAAACACATTAGAAAAACTCTTAGTTGAGAGGATTTTGATAAATTCAGGTGGTAAATTAAACATTCAAAAAGTTAAGGTGACAAAAGAAGAAAACGTACAAGTTTGGGGGTTAAATTATGTATTAAGCCAAAATACAATATTGTGCTCGAGTTTTCACATACGGTCTTAGTTGTTGTGAAGCTTTTTTTTTTACGATCACTATACCCGTTATTTATGATATATTATCCACTTTAGACCTCGTGTTAGCGTATATAGTTGTGTTAAAAAAGCACTATAGTAGTTTGACATAAATACTTTCATAAGCGACTTTAGCTTCGAATTCTAAAATCAATAGTCATATTATTGTGTCATAATTTTCACATTGACTGAAACAAAATTGAGACATTTATAAGCACATTTCTTCATCAATTCACTAAAACACTTTTTTAAGACAAAATTGTGGAAGTTTGAAGTCCAAACAAAAAAGGGACAATACCCCAACAGGAGATATTTCACAACAATCTAAAAAACACATGGTCTATAACAATGGGCACAATGAGCATCAAACAACTGATGAAAATGCACAAACACGGAACAAAGCCAATTTTTTCCAAATTGTCTAGCCGTTATTGGAAACCTCTTATGATATATAAGCCAATATTTTCAACCATAATACACAACAAAAACTCTCTATAAAGAGAAAAAAAACACACACACGAACTCCCTCAACCACGTCGTCTTTCTCTGTTAACAACTTAACATTGTTGCCTCTCTGACTTAGGATTTGTCCAGCAAACCCTAATGCTCATCTCCGTACCCTACCTTTCCTCCGTCCAATCCAATCTTTTTACTCATCCATCTCCTTCTAGATTTGCCTTTTTCACTAAGATGGACTGGGGTTAGTCGCTGATTCCACCACTGCACGTCCTGCCAGTGTAGGAGTAGGCATATGGTTTCAGCTCTTGCATTGTTTATGTGTTTTCAGGCCCGTAGATTTATGATTTTTATATTTATGGCCCTTATTTTCATTTTGTGATATTTGTTTAGTAATTTATTTGCTTTCTTAAGAAGTAGAAGTTTGCGTTTTCTGTCGGAGATAGTTATCCAGCTGTGCCTCTAACAGGCTATGATTCGACTTGTTTGTGTTGCATAGATCTAGTACTCTGAGGACTTGGGATTACTGTACTAGATTAATGGTTTAATGAATGATTGAGTTTTGCGTTTCCAAAAAAAAAACTCTCTATAAAGAAGACAAGAACTCCACAACAAGATAAGCTAGATCACTGCGGATGAAGTGTAGACTAAGAATGCACGAGTGAAGGTACATCTTTAAAGCCCACTTGAGATTTGGAATTTTGTTTTTGTCACTTTTGTAATGGGTCCTTGAATTACGAGTTCCCCGGGTTAGCAACAACGTACGCCCTCACTTTGCTTCTCCTCATCGATTCAACATCCTTGCATCCGACGGGTGTTATAAAAATACATGCTCTTCAGTTCACCGTACCAACGGCAACGATATCATTTTTTATAATTTTAATTTTTAATTTTGCCTTTCTAATTATCTTTTGAGATTAATGGACCTATATCACAAGTACAAATCTCTGAAGTACAAAATTTTCTTATATTGTCTTTTATGTCTCTTAATCCGGTTGATGATTAATTGAGCATATAGATCGAAAGCACTCGAATACTACAAAGGTCTATAATCAGAGGAGACCCTTCTACCGTGATACGCTCTATACACAACAACATCATTAGAATTTGAATCTAAGTGGTTATTTAAGAAAATCAAGTATTTATCCGCTTAAACCAATGAACGTTGATAGACATGTATATTTTAAGATTGAAGAAAAACATGTATAGTTATCAAATCCATTTTTAAGTAAGTTTAGGCTTATTTAGGAGAAATAAATAAATATATGTAGAGACTTTGTTCTTACTTGTAAAGTAACGAAGTAATTGGTAAAGTAAATCCGATGAGATATGGTAAATTAAATTTATAAATAAGGACCTTTTTGGTAATAAAGAAGTTTTAAGGACAACAAAATTTAAGAGCCTCAAGGAGCTGGGGTTGGCGGTAATCACCTAATATTTACAAGTGGACGTTTCAGGTTCAAACATTCGTGGAGGTAGGGGTAAAATAATTAATTTGAACTTTATCCACCCCTTTACCTTTTTAAAAATAAAAAAAGAAAAAAAAGACAGTAATTTAAGGACCTTTTTCTTCGTAATTTAGATGTTTTAAGGATCATGTTGTGTAGTTACATGAACAATATCAAGCTTAAAGTAGACGTGGCCCCAGTTCATGAACCGACGGTTCTGTTTCGGTTCCAGTTTAGACCGGTTCGGTCAGCGGTTTCAATTTAGTCCGATTCAAATCGATTTGTTATTTTTTAAATAATGTTAAAACTGTTGGTTTAGGAAGATTGGACTACTGATTTTGGTTAAAATCGCCGGTTTAGGAGATTAACCGTTGATTTATGAATGTTGAACCGCTTGTTTTGGTTAAAACTGCTGGTTTATAAGGGTTGAGTTGTCGGCTCAAACCATCAATTAATGGTTTGGGTAAATCTTAAACCTGAACTGGATCGGAGTTGGGCAGTTTGGGCGATTCTGATTTGAGTCGATCCGATTTTGGTTTGGATCGGTCCGATTTCAAGTCGAACCACTGGTCCAGTTCAAGATTAACCATGTGTAGCTTAAAGTAACATTTGTGTTGTGCCTAGTTCCGGCGACCTACTTTTTTTATGTATGGTCTTTGACTAGCTTTGTGAAAGCGTTTTTCCCTTTATAAAAGTTGTGAAACAAAGCATGGTTGAACAAAGTTATATGATTGAATAATACGGTTTGTTTGGTTATGGAATGTTGCTTTTTATCTCATTAAAAATCGCATGAAAATCATAATATGGTCATCAGAATTTTGGCATTTTTTGTGCCCCAATAGCTTTCTTTTTTGACGGTAGAGATGGCCCCATTATTGTCTTTTTATTCCACTTTATGAATGATTTGTTATTTTGACACCATTTTGGAACAATTCTTCTTTCTTTTACCTACACAATCATAATTTCGGCTCCAAACATATCATTTCCTTCTTCCTTTGTGGTCGTCTTCTTTGAATAGTTTTTTTTTTTTTAAAAAGTGGTAAACAAAGTTCAAATCAATTATTTTACTTTTTATTTTTATCAACATTCGAACCTAAAACGTCCATATGTAAATACTAAGTAATTATCGCCAGACCCAGCCCCTTGGGGCGCTACCTTCTTTGAATATGAATCACTATTTTTTGTTTTTTGTTTTTATTATTTTCATATTACTCAATGCATTACATAATATGGATCAACAACATATGACGTTGAAACTGTATTTTCTTTTTGTATTTTCTATAATCTCGTCAATGTGGTGGGGATGTGCGTGATTCGATGAATTAGAAACTAAACTTCAATCTTCAAATTTGTTTTATAGCATAAAGAGTTGAGAGTTCAATTTTTGATAAAAACGAATAAAATGACTTATTAAAAGAAAAAGTAATTTGGTTTGTACTTTAACAATTTTATGATATTAATAGTTGTTAGTTTAATCTATCAATTTTAGCGTTCTCCATTGTTGTTCAATATTCGCAATAAAAAGCTTATTTATTCAATGTATTATTTTATTTTTACAACTCAATTTTTTTATTTTATGTAATATCTAGTTGAACAAAATTTTTAATGATGTTACATTAAACAATTAAATGTAAATGAAACTCATTTGTTTCAAAAACAATTATGAAAACCGAATTAAACCATATTGTACGAATTTTGTCCAAAACTTAAACAAGATTTTTTTTACATTGGTTTTTATGAAGAATTGAATTTACAAGTATATATATGATAATAACACTAGATTAAGTCTGATGTTTTTTATTAGTAGTCACAAGTCGTTTAGTTTATCAAAACAAGATTGAACCATGGAATTGTTGGATCATTGTTACAGTTAGGTTAATCTGCATCACAATACACATCTTACTCAGAATCTTGGTAGTGTCTGAAGATTCTACACATGAGCACATAAATATTCTCTGCATTTCCATTTTTGGTAGCACAGTGAAGTTCAGAAGTTGAAAGCATTTACGCTACGCAAGGCCAATAGGCACAAGTCAGAATCCCATCAATTTAATTGCATCTGATCCATCACGATCCCTTCTGCTCCAATTCATGCCATTGCTTGCATAACCATTGTTGTCTAAAAGTTACCAAGACTAAATATCATCTATTTCCTCTAATTCGTTGGAGAATTATAGTAGAACAAAATTGAGTGATGTGTAAAAATAGGCAAGAAAACAAAAACTATTTCACAAATATAACAATATTTGAAAAACATACAAAAAATGAAAAAGTAGAATAAAATATTCAGAAATACAACAGTCAATACACGATCAAACTGTTGATCGCGTTTTGACCAAACTATTTAAGCAAATGAGAAAGAGTACAACCTGAGTACAGAGTACAATTGGAGTACAACCAGAGTACAGAGTAGTGTTATGAAGGCTATGTTGACCATTAAAGAGCGAGTATATGTGGAATACAACCCAAGTACAAATATTATTAATGAAGGCTCTTTTGACTAGTATAACTGAGTACATGTGGAGTACAACACGAGTACAAATAACAAAAATACACAACAAAACACCAACAAAATAGAGTACAAAACCAAAACATTTATGTTTTCTTTGTTATTAGAGTACAACACGAGTACATGTGGAGTACAAAGTCAAAAAAATTAAAATAAATCATAAATATTATATCAAAACGAGTACATTAAGAGTACGGGACTGATTCAGTAATTGGTAAATTCTTCTTTCTCCTTTCTAATACTTTGTTGGACCAAGGGTGGTCAACATTGAGATTTCTCTAAGTTTTGATGATGAACAAACTGCAGAATTTGACCTGATGAATATTCACGTACGTGTGTCCAAAGTCACGTACGTCAATGTAGTCTCAAGTACGTGAGTTCGACCGTGATCTGAAACAGAAGCTACTGAAAGTTGGGAGAAGTGATCATCACGTACATTAGACAATGTTCACGGACGTCAGAAAATGTCACGTACGTGAGAAGTATCAAAAGTACGTGAAATATGATCAGAATTAAAGCGAGAAAATTGAAGTCTTGAATCAATTGAAGGTATGAATCCACACGTACGTGTGACATCAGAAGTCACGTACGTCAGACATATAAGACAAGACGAAGATTTAAGTTCAGAAGATGTTTGTTTGAATTTTACGTGGATCGAGACAAACTGATGAAACAACGATCAAGTGTTGATCATTCGCGTTTGCAAGCATAAAAATTCACGTACGTCACATCTAACTAAAGTACGTGAGATTGAGTTTCAAGTACGCGAGATGCTCTGGACTGAAAACAGAAGCTACTGGATGGTTCAGACATAGAAGTCACGTACGTCAGCTGTTATTCACGTACGTGAACTGGGGATCAACTATGATCAACGTACGTGTATGTACTTATCACGTACGTGTGATGAACATCAAGTCAGGTAAGGTACGTAAGATTTGTGCCACGTATGTGAGAAGACTCTGACAGTGTATTAAGTGCGCCTCATTTAATACCACAACGGCTACATTACACCCCACAACGGTCTGAAATCAAGAGATAAGTATAAATACATGCTTGGGAGGCCAGAAATAACTAAAAAAACATATGGGCATTGAAGTCTTACAACTACCAAGCATCAAAGCATTGAATTTCTCATTTATTGATACAAATGTATTTGTTCTTCAATTTTATTCTTCATTTGCTTGTATCACTAGCTTTTAATATATTGGTGAGTGTTTGTAAACACATTTAAAAAATTGATTGTGAGTGGGATCAAGGGTATATCCTTAGTTTGGTCTTTGTTCTTGAACCAGAATCAAGAACCTTGTAAGAGTTATCACTTAGCTAGAAAGTGAAGTTGTAATCATTGAGAAGATTGATAGTGAAAATCCTAAGTGGTGATACTTAGGTAGTGGATGTAGGCATCGAGTTGGCCGAACCACTATAAGTTCTTGGTGTTCTTTCTTTTAGCGCACTTACTTTTGAAGAAAATTCAAAGCTTCTATTACCACACTATTCAACCCCTCTTCTAGTGTGATTATTGACTCTACAATTGGTATCAGAGATTTGGGCTCTTATTTGAAGCGGCTTAACATCCGAAGAGTCAAAGATTCGGAATGGCTTTGAATATGGGAACTCATGTCGAAAGTTGTGCGGTAAATCGTCCTCCATTCTTTGATGGCCCAACTTCAACTCTTGGAAGAAAAACATGACGATTTTTCTTCAATTCTATGATATAGAAACTTGGAAAGTCATTGTGCTAGGTCCCGAAATTCCAAAGTATGAAGATGACTCACTCAAAGAATATAAAGATTTTGGTGAGGAAGATTAGAAGAAACTTCATACAAACTCCAAGG
>CAODLS012290113.1:0-12381 GCA_948243855.1 Flueggea neowawraea | reverse complement strand
AATAAGAGGGTAATTTGGGGATTAAAATTTAGAATCTTCGTCCTGGGTTCTTTGGGGCGTACTGGGTCAGAATTTAGAAGCGTGTGAAGACTTCTGTTATTCACATTCATTGAAATTGAAGTTTTATTTGCAATTATTTTTTATTTTCTAAGTTATATGGTAATGATTTATTGATTCTAAAGCAAGTTTTTTTTTTAAAAAAAGAAGGGGATTGATTTAGATGGAGAATGAAGCATGTGGTTTTGATTAGGAATGTAAAAGGAAATTGCTTTCAATGAAACCGAGTAGTTTTTGCAAATAAAAAAACCTCATCCATTGAGGACAATCACATAACTTTAGGATGGTGATATTCAATAATGGAAGATATAATATTGCACCTACTTGATTTGAGAATTACAGAAATTACTTTTTTGTCCATCCATCCGGTATCCAAAATCTCGTAAGATCCCACTAATTTGGATTTGGCCCCAGTAGGATCCTGAAGGGCGGCAAAACTCTCCCTTAAGAATTTTACATAAATTATTAAGTGAATAATTGGTGTTTGAATAGTAACTAAATAAATTCATCATTAATACTAAAATTCTTATGTGATAAATTGAGCTTTTTTAATGAAAATAAAAACTTCTATTAATTGAAAAAAATAACTATGATCAACTTACCAGTAAACTTGATACTAAAGTCAATTTTACTTTAGCTTCAAGAACTAATAAATTCCATCCTTGATGGGAGTATATCAAAAAAACTGCGATCAACTTAATATTATAATGTCCTAAAACACAAATAATTAAACATAAAACCAACAAAAATATTATTGATAATGTAAAACTTATCAAAAGACAAAAGACAAGACAAACAAGATTTCTATTAATAGAAGGCAAACAAACTTCAGTTTTCAAGTAAAATTTGATGTTGAATCTACATGCATGATAATCGAATCTGAAAGTTCCACTTCTACACATATCATAAAAGTGATTATAATTGTTTGGTTGATGAGAGAATGAGTATTTTTTATTTTCTTAAAATATGTGGCAATTAAGAAAAAAAAGGGGAAGACAACAGTTCCACAGAAATCCAATATCTTCCAGGCAAAAGATGACAACATACACCAAGAATCACAAATAACCAAAAATAAAGTCCTCAAGAAAGAAAAATCACCATGAAAAGTGGGAAATTTAAGATCTATAAGAGAAGCACAAAGCTTATAAAAAAATTAAAGAAAAAAAAATAAAAACTACTAGGAAAGACTCGAGAGACTTGATTACAAATATATTTGAACTTCCAGGAAAAACTTGTGTTGAGCTCAAGTTTTGAGTGATAGAGGCAGACTTAAGCGAGTAATCCACCATGTGGTTATGGGCTTACTCAAACAAGTCAGCCTTTGAAGGACACAGTCACACATCACTTTCTGAAACTAATTACATATATAAAACACACTTTCATATCTCTCTCTCTTTTAGACAAAATAATACTCCCTCCATCCTAATTTAATAAACACTAACTAATTTTTACGATAATTAAGAAATAGTAGTTCTATTAGTTAAAATCATTTAATTCTATGCGATTTTTCATTTATACTCTTTGACTAATTGTGTTTGTAATTAATGAATTAATTAAAAGAAATATTAAATAAGGACAAACTTGTAACTTCATTAGTAATAAATGCAACAAAAAAAAGAAAGTGTGTCAATATTTTAGGACATCTAAAATAGAAATTGTGTCTATTAAATTTGGACGGAGAGAGTAATAATATTTGCACATATAAACCAATGAGATAAAACGTGTTTAAGATAAAAAAAAAGCACAAATTACGGAGATGAAAAAGGAAGATGGATTACAATCCCCTATAACAATGGATAAAAAAGGAAGATGGGCATAATAAAATCACCTTAACAATTTAAGATAATACCAAAATTGACTTATTATTTTGAATATATTAATGCAATTTTAATTAAAAAATACTGATTGAAGGTATATTGCATTATTATTTACTATTAAACTTTATGATAATATTCGTAATATATTGCTTTATTATACAGGTGTTACATACCAATGAATTTTATATACTTAAACATAAAGTATGGCATTACAATTTACTAATATATATGGTAAATTTGTTTATTATTCAATAAATATTAGTTTTTCTTTTTTTTTTTTACTTTTTTATTTGAGATATCATTTCTCAATTTTATAAATACTTGTATATTTGTCAAATATTACAAGAATATTTGTTGTTCCATGTATTATCTCAAGGATCTTCATTATTTGATTTTGATCAACATGAATATCTCCATAATTATTCGTACTATTATTACAGTATTACAAAAGGAATATTGCATGACTCATCCGACAATTTTGAACATACTAGTAATATAAATACACACGCAAACTGCACTGGTATATATATAAGTCCCCTAAATGGTATATAAATATACTACCATTTGTAACAAATTATTAATTTATCTAAAAAATTATAAAAATTGATTCTACAATAGATTAAATAATACTCCAATACATACGTACATATGCACGCGCATGCTCATATTCATTTCAGCTAACAATATTCCCTAAATATCCTTTGATTTTCCTATATATATATATATATATATCAAGTAAATAATAGAACAATACTGAAATGACATTGACACAATAAAAAATACGAGTAATATTGATTGGATATTGACATATTATCTCGGTTATTATTAAATTATTGTATCAATGCAATGATATTTACACAGTTAAAATTACGAGCTAATATTGAAGTAATATTTCATTATTATAACTTATGAATACCAACTAAACGAAAACAGTAACAATCCAATTTCAAACAACAAAAACGCACAAAAATCTTAACCAAGTATCCTCCGGTGCATAACGAGGAGCAATAAAAGCACTACTAGTAGCAGCCATCGTAAAGCAAAACCTACAGTACGCATCACCAAATAAACAAAAAAAAGAAATTCAAAATCTCTTCAAAAAAAAAAAAGAAATTCAAAATCAAGAAAACTAATTCCAACCCCAAACCGAACGAATTGTACGGAACCGAAGCTTTGCAAATAGAGTACCACGCCAAACACAATCTGGAGTTGTGAACAATTTGCAATCTCATTTGTTTAATAAAAAAATATGATTACTTGCTAAAGGAAAGCCACTGCTCTCACGTTTGCGATCTGCTATTGTTCTAGGACGAATGACTACGGCATGGGCGGTATGATGACGATCGGTAAGGTGAGGCTCACGACCAACAATAAACGTGCGGCAGAGTGGTGTCGCGAACCACAGCTTTCTTCTGACCTGTTCTTGAAACCAGTCGACAAATGCTGCAGTAAGCTCGTTTATGTTATCATTTTTGGTATTACTGTCATGTATCAATTGATTGATTTAAATATCTGTAATATTTTTGTAGATTTTTTTGGTTCAAATTTGATAGCATCCTATGTACAACAGTTATTCAGTTATGAAAGGTTTCATGATTTTAATTTTTGATTGCCTTTTTAATCTCCTTAAATTAAGGATCTCATGATTTTAGAAACCCTTTTTTTTTGTTTAAAAGATATTTTGCAAAGATAAAGAACTGTTTTAAATTGGGAATAATTTGGTTAGAATGTGCTTTTATGAAAGAAGTTGAAAGTGCATCTATTTGAATAATTAGTATTGATAAATGTATATGTGGTACAATTTCCACATTTGTAAAAGCATATTTGTGGTCCTATCTTATATAAGAATCACAATTTCAAAGAATGGGTTTTCTTTGGCACCATCTATGATTTATACTGCATATCTCTCAACCCAATTGGATAGTTTAAATAACAATTAGAACTTCTTCTTTTGAACGTTACTAACAATTACAACATTTCAAAGTATACCAAAGTAACATGATCGTAAATTTCGAATTGACCTGTTAGAGGGTAGAATTTCTTTAAATCAACTTCTATAAAAGCATTTTTCAAAGGAACTGATATTAATCGAATGAATATAACCATTTATGGTACGAGAATCTTATGATGGTTAGAGGAAAACCCGAATAAAAAAGGGACCACTTCACTTTGTTTCATATATTTGAAATTATAGTTCATCAATTAAATGTTATATCAATAAATTCATGATTTAATAATACAAAAATTAGAATTCAACTGTCAATATAGGAGCTAAAAAAAGCAGCAATTATTTTGTGAACGAATTCATTCGCTTCTCTTGTTTGTTATTAAGTCGATAACTTTAATTTGTAAAACCAATAATCTTTTAGCATATTTAATGATTTTGTAAATTTTAACGTTTGTCAACTCAAATCATTTAAGCATTTTTTCCCCTCCTTACTTCTTTAAGCAAGCATTTTGCTTAAATATTCTATTCAAAGAAATGTATTAAGTTTAATGAATGATATTTCTATTCACCTTTCTCTCTTTACCATCAATCTCAACAATGTCGGTGTGAGTGCTTATCATTTTTGTCCTTGAATTAATTGTCTACATATAAAGGGAAAAAATAATAATTTTCTACATTGATATAGGGAAAAAAAAGGATCTTTAATAATTTCACATGAAAGGAGAATTTAAAAAATAAAACGACAGAAATGATTTGTTGGCACATTCAAGAAACGAAAATTTCAATCTGAAAACACATACATCTGTACGTACATAAATACAAAATAGAAATAATGATATACGTAGAAGACGCATAAAGCCAAGTTACTTGGCACCACAAAACCTTTGATGAAATATTTTGAGGAAAGACAAAAAAACTCTTCTCCACATAATATATCCACTTGCTGACACTTCAATTTAAATAAAAAAACACGAACTTAGGTATAATTTACGTTTTTATCATAGTTTTAAAGTTGTCATAGAAAAACACCACCTTTGAGTTTTACAAGGTTTTCGTCACGAAACTAACTCCATTGAAGAATTATGTTGACAATGTGGCAATTTGACATGGCATCTTGACTTTCTTAAACAATTTATTGCTACATAGCTCCACTAAATTAGTGTCACGTTAATACGTAACAAAAAAAAAACAACAGTAATAGATTTGCACATAATCATAAAGATTGATATTTTTTTTGTTAAATATTAAACATTTTGATAAAAATATTGCAATACCTTATGTGTAGAACTATTGGAATAAGTATTTTTTTTGAGGCCTCTTTTGTATTACAATTGATTGTTGGTAATATAAAATAATTTCATTTGCAAACATTTTAGAAGGCGATAATATAGAATTTGATTTGATATATTCTTAAATAATATTGTTGTAGACCATTTTCTTCAATGATAGCGCCTTAGCCTCACCCACTGAGTTATTGTTCACTTTAGATTTGTCTGCTATGAATATGAGTCTTTACGGTTTTGTCCCTAAAAAGATCCCTCAGTGATTTGAAAAAGAAAGACACTTATAAGAAACTCTTGACCTCTCACTTTTAGGGGATGTGAAACATAATACTACAAATATAATAATCAATAAATATTATATCATAGGAAAATAAGAAATTGTATATAGTACTTAAGTAATCTTAAGAGAAAAAAGTGTAGTTTGACTGGAAAGAATAGACAATAAAATTGGGGCATGGGTGTGGGCATTGGGGTACCCACATCATAAATTTCAACAGACTATTTAAAATGAACAAAAAATAAAAATTGGATTAAATAAAGGAGGAAGGGAGATCAGTATGGGCTTACTAGTAATTTTGTACTCTTAATAATTCTTTATTTTATGTGGCGATCTTTATTAAATGACGATAAGAATTCAACCACGGTCTTAACTCACTCGATAATCGAAATTTGATTGTTTCTGGCTTTGTTGTCCAGAAATGGACCACCCATTTTAAACCATGATTCGAACATGACCACTTTAGTTATAAAATAATTTTTAGTCTTACATCAAAACTTGAGCCTTTGATAAGCTTGGAATCAAATGAGGCATGTTATATATATATATATATTAGACAGACAAAATAACACTCCGAATATCCATCAACATCTCTCATTCAATTCTCAATTGGCATGACAATTTGTTTTAGAGATAAAATTTGAATATTAATTCCACAGTGATCAGTATTGTCAAACTTGAAATTATGAATTGAGTTATAAGCTTTAATCCTCATAACCATTATTACCATGACCTGACAATAAGAACAGATACTCTGATAAAATTTGAGTTTCAAATTATTATGGGATTTTTTCAACACTTACTTGATGTGAAATTCCGTTTAATAGCTACCATAGCTTAATTAACCTTTAAGTTTCAACAGTTTTTAGTGATTTATTTCATAAGTCTTCAGCGTAAACTATTTAATAGAATTGAAGAGATAATTATGTTCCATATGGTCGACCATAAGTAGTGAAGAAATTTTTTTCAATTAAATCATTTGGTATTAAAATATTTTTAGTATTTGATTAATTCGAATTCAAACTTTTTTTTTTGAGAGAAAAGGAAGGTGCAGGTGATGTTAATCAAGACACCACTTACTGTGCTATGTTCAAGTTCTCGTGTTCATCAGTGAACTTATCAAACCAAATGGACAACTAATGCAAGTATTAGCCCCATAAATATAGCACCATCAAGAGTGAATGTGTTTGATTCAAACTTAATATGACTTTAATTTATAGGCATGACCTTAAACACGATAAATCAAATACAAAAAAATTGAGATTTATAATAAATTAATATATCATCTATAGTGAAGAAGAAGATTTCTCCAATTAGTTAGGGTTAGAGTAGCATTAAGGAAGGGAAAGGGGGACCTCATGAAAACAAGTCTAGGGTTTTGGATTACATTAATAGGGGACCTCTTTTATGGAAAAAGACGTGTTGATAGAGAAAGTCAGATTCCTAATTACAACATAATCACCAGCATTCACAATTATTGATGTTTTCAGGACCCCATTTTGTAACATGTGTGTCCTTGTCTTTCATTCTTATGACACTGACTTCTCCCTTTTCTAATTCCAGTCCTCTCTTCTTACGATTCCTCTCTTCATGGTCCCTTTAATCCATACTCAGAAAATTTGCTCTTATATTTTAAGTCAGATTTCATGGAAATATACACTTTGTTCTCTTGATTTTTTTTCTTCTATGTAAGAGCATCAATTTTTTTTAAAAAAAATCTCCTACTAGAAAAAAAAGTTGAAAAGAATATGTCATGTAAAGGGAAGAAAGTGGAACTTCCCATTATAGGTAAGGACGAGAAGGAAGACCCACCAGATAGCGATGTGCCTCATTTACAAAATGATGACATACTTTCTACACTAATGATGTTTGCGTACCTCATTGTACGAGGAGGTGATGTTTAATTAGCAAAATTAATTTAGCAACTTTGTGCAATTTCACCATTTAAACAGATTTCAGCAAGTTGATGCAAATAGGTAACTCAATTATAGTAAACATTACCATCGCAGATGATGTCTAAGTGGCTAAGGCACCAATTAAATTTTGTGGTGACGCAAGTTCAAGTTTGAGAGAGAGTATTTTTTGGAGGCATTACATTTAAACCTCACTTTAAGAATGGACTTCGGGACCTCTAGTTCAGCCCTTCTATTTTGCCCCAGTAGTTGGTGCTACGGTGAAGAAACTTGCTTTCCCGCACCAAACTCAGCCATGGCTTGAATATTTTATAGAGAAGAAAGGCTCTCATGATCACGCTCAACGGGAATAAACTATTACTGGTTGCCCCCTTTCCTCCTTTTTTACGAAAAAAATCACAATCAACATTTTTAGATTTGAACAAATTATGCACCATTTTAATTTCAAGCCTCTTAAAACATAAAATTCCCTAACCTATCAAAAAAATCCTTAACTCAATTTTTTTTTCATAAGTCATTTTATTTGCTCCCATCAAGAATTGAACTTGTGACCTTTTAACATTGGAGATTCTAATATTAATAAACTACATACCTATTGATTGAAGTTAACTCCTATATTTCTCTGAATTTAATTAATCGATAAACAAAAACCTTTTGAATGAATGTAGCATCTAGATACTTCAAATTAATAAACAAAATAAAGGCTATTCATAATCATTTTTCAGTCAAAATTGGTGGATCGAAGGAGCAAAGAATTACTATGTCAAAACTAGAGCAACCGATCGACATTAACACTTAAGATCATCCTTACCTATCTCTCCTATCTTCATCCTTTTTCTCTAAATTTTGTCTTTGGGATCCTATAAGCACATCAGTGTTGCTAACATGTTTCATTAGACTTAACCAACGGAGCTTTGCGTTAGGATGAAATCAGTAAATCCTGAAATAACGAACCCAATCGGACATATATCAAACCTCAGGGACTTTTAGATAATTTGTCCTAAACTTTTTTAATATATTTAGTTATTAAAATTAAATCTTAGTTTGTCAATATTAAAGACGATTTTAATACTATAATATTATAAATTTATTAATAATTTATTATTTGAGGCTAACTCAAATTGTTGAATATGTTTGTTATTGATCTGCGTCTCAAGTTCAAATGGTTGGGAATTATTAATTATCTCAATGTATTTAAATTTGTATTTTTTGTCACTTAAAATTAGTTTAAGTAATTAGGTGTGTGAGTTATTGAGTCTGAGATTTCAGATTTAATCTCTTGTCAAAAAAAAGTTTTAAAATCTTTTCATATTTATGTTCGACATATTTACATTTTTTTTTAAAATGCAATTCACATTTTATTTTATATAAACTTTATCATGAGCTTGGTGGAGAGGCTACCTTCATTAAATATGAAGTGAAGTAGTGAACTATTTAGACTTTACCTAGAATCATTGAAAGGACAATCAATCCGACATGATCAGATTGATCAATTGAGCACCCGAGTCCAATGGGTTGGGACTATTAAATTGACTTTCAATTAATTTGTGATCAGAGACCTCCATGAAACTTGCAATTAATGCCACAGTTTAGTCTTATGTTTCTTTGGCCATTATCTTCTTCACCTTGTTTTGATACGACTTGTCGGAGAACTAATTATTGTATATACAATATAATATATAATGCCGTTCCCTGAATTCTTGTTGATAATTACAGTCTTTTTTTGTAAAGAGTTTGTAATAACTTTGAAATTAGAGTATATTTTAGGATTGATAGTTTTCTTTTCCTTTTAACAAGTGTATTTTTTTATTAAATTTCTCTGTTTTGGCAGCTACAATCCGCTATATCAAGAAGTTAAGAGTCATTGAATTAATATTTTATGGATATAATTAAGATCTTGTTGTTTCGAAATGATGTTTCAATGACCTGTATATATAAGAGCAAATAATCAAAAGTGAAAAAAGTAGCAATTTTTTTAAAGAAAGTTGTACCATATATCTCTTATTTTTATTATTCAATTTCCCTATCTCCTATTAGATTATGTAAAACTGTCAACAATTAAAATTTGCTAGAATTATATACAATATATGAATCTGGACAAGATAGTATATCAAAGCTTATTGAGGTAGTTAGACTAGATGATTTTACTTGATTTTTCTAAAGTTTTGGCATTTTTTCATATTTAAACTATTTTTATTAAATTATTCATGCATTAACTTCTCTTTATTTATAGTTATAATTGATTAGTCTCATTATATTATGTAATTAATTTACATTTAGAGAAGAGAAGATCAAAATTCATTTATCTTTATTTAAAAAAAATAAAATTTTGCTTCTTAGATTTACGTTTTCCGTAGGAAAAATAAATTTATTTTTTTCGTGTAGAAAAATAATTTTAATTGATAATTAAAATCAAATACATACATCATTTTTTACTAAAAAATACATATATCATTAAGATTTTATATGTATAAAATATTGGGTAGGCTAAGCATTTCTACGGTAAGCTAACTACACAGTTCACTAAAGAGCTTTGTATTAGAATAGTAACTTACCCTCTTTGTTTACTTTTTTTTTCAATTTTCTAAATTTTTAATTCACATATGATTAGATTTGATAATATTAGTTTAATTAAGATCCTACAATTCTAAAAAATAAATATAATTTGAGAAAGACTTTACGAGAAATATTTATTGCATGATAACTCATGAGATCAACTATACTCTTGGTAAATACTTGAAGTTTAGATTCTATAAAATGAACTTGAGAAATTCAAATTCTTCTAAAAAATAAAATATTTAGTTTTCAATAATTTTAAAATACTATTGGATAATTCTTTTTTATCTATTTCATAAAGTTATTATGCTTATGTCTGCGCCTTGCGTAGGCGGTAGGCCCTTCAACTAGTCATACTATTTGTATTTATTAATTATATATGCATGTAATTTTGCAGATATATAGTAAAGTTTGTGTTTGTTTAATTAAATAAGCCAATATTAATCCTTCCTGCAGGTAGTAAAGTACAAGTAGTAGATACTTTTCGTTCTAGAAAAATATTGGATAATATATTTGATTGGTCTATCATTAATGTTATTATAGAACCACATAATTAATGGATGTCTTGCGCCAAAAATCGATCCACTATTTATAACTCCGTTAAAGGTAAGTGCTCAAATCGGAGATACTGTTCTTGATTTAATTATACCTTCAATTCATTATCCAAAGAAGGAAATATTCATGTCAAAATTGTATCTTTGTATGGAGCTTATATATATATATATATATATATATAACTCATTAATTAAATTTTTTGATTAGATTGGAATTTGGTAACAATTTTTTCGTCTTACGATTGACTAAATATAGTATCAGAAAAGCACGTAGATAATTTAATTACTACGAGGAGTAGGCATGCTGTTTTGAGCAGACAAATTTATTTGAAGATAAGACCTCTATTACTTTCGATATCATTTTTCTATGTTCCGCAAAAAATAATGTTTCTTTAAGTCGATGAATAAAAGGATATATATTAATTAGATTTACTTATAAAAAGGAGTAACTTCCTTTTATATATAATTATAATGCACTATTTTATTGTGTGCTTAGTTAAGGTCCAAGTCAATCTTATAATGCACTAAAACAATATTTTCTTCTTTTATATAATTGATCATTCTACGCAACCAAGAACTGCAATTGAAGTTTTAGGGTAATATATGCATGCCATTAGGGCAACATCATGTTGTTATTTTCCAGTTATTACCTTTTTTTTCTAATTAATTATGACAGAACAAAGACCTTGTTATATTATTCGTCAGTTAGAAGAAGCAAAGGTCATTTTTTTTCACTCACATGATTCCATCCTTTTCTCTTTCACTGTTACAAAAGATAGACACGACCTAATACTAATCCAATTGCAATCCCACTCATCACCGGTTTATTTCTTTCTTCTACTCGCTTCTTCCTCTTTAACTTAATTTTTTTTCCTGATTAATAATTAATGAGCACTTTAGAACTGAGAGATGCGATAACATCATAAATTTGAGTCCTGTCAAATCTTCTCGATCCAGCTCCTATTTCTTTTGGGCCTTTTAATGTATTGATATAAATCTAATTTGTAAAATAAGCATATGGGATGGCCTTTTCAGATTTTAAAAAGAAAAGAAAAAAGTTTGTAAAACGAAAGTAGGATATATGAATAACTCATCAGCAATTTATTTCTTTCTTCTTTTCACTTCCTTCTCTTTAACTTTTTAAATGTCTCTTTAACTTAATGTTGAGTAATTCAAATAGCAATAAGCACTTTAAAATTGAGAAATTCGATAACATCATAAGCTCGATACCTGTAAAATCTTCTTGATCTAGTTCTCATTTTTCCTGACATTATAATATATTGATATAAATATGTATAGTTGTAAAACAAGCGTACGGGATGACCTTTTCGGACTAAAAAAGTAGTTTGTAAAACAATAGTAGGATATGGACAACTCATTAATTTTCTTTTTGTCTTTTAAAATATAAAAAAAACTTCTTTCTCTTTCATCCTTGATATATAGATGAAGATTATATATATATATAAGCTCATTATAGCAAGCACTTTTCAGATTTTCAAATCTTCAAAAAAAAGCCATCCACAAACCTTAAAAAACATTATATATATTTTGTGAAACAATTATGTCACTGCTAGCCTAGCTAGCCAACATGTTCAAACAAAAACAAGAACATAAAAACAAACAAAAACTCAGAGATCTCCCAAAACCCAAGTCGTGGTTGAGATCCAATTGTCTCTCCACACTCTCTCCCACTTTACACACACTTGCAGAAAATGAAAACCAACAAAAACCCTCGTTAACATTTCACATGTAACAATTATTCTCTCCTCCCTCTCCGCCGGAAAATTTCAAACTCACTCGCCAACGTTACTTATAACTATTTCACAAAAAACCCTAGCATAACATATCATATTATTTATATATTATTTTAGAGTGCAATTTTCTTGGTTTGGTGTTTTTTTTTTTCCTCTTGTGAGCTTCGTCGAGGGATTAATGCTAACTGTGTCACCCTTGAGAGACATCATCAAAGATGAGAA
>CAODLS012289995.1:0-23347 GCA_948243855.1 Flueggea neowawraea | reverse complement strand
TACTTTCTCAATCTATTGATTACAAAAAAATATTATATTTTTTTGCCTCTCAATATATTCAAAGTAATAATCTTTTTACCTACTACTTGAAATATTTGTGAAAAAATTATGCAAAATTTACAATATTTTAATAGTGTCACTAATTTTTTTAATCATGTTTACAAACTCACTTCGCATGAGTTTTTAGAACAAACACTAAACATAACTGGTGCATTTAACAAGGGCGAGAAAATTGAAGAAATTCAATATTTCGTCATTCAAATGAAATTGAAATGGTTAAATTATTTTAAATTTATTCTTGATATTTATCTTGTTGCATTTATTTTTGATCCTAGGATTAACAACAAATTTATTTTTTGAAAGATATTTTGGAAACTTATTATTCATTGTTAGGATTAGAAAATGAAGATGATATTGATGGTTTACAAAATGTTACTAGAGTTAGACTTTTAATAAATGAATTATTAGAATCTTTTTCTATTACTTGTCCAAATGATGAATATGATTTATCCTCACTTCCACCTATCCCTACATCCTCCTCATCATTGTTCGTGGGATCCAAATTGATAGCAGATAGGTGGAAAAAACCAAGGAGTTCTTTAACCTCTCATTACGAGTTTGAAGTTTATCTAACCACTGTTTTTTAGGTTGGTGGTGATTTTCAGATTTTAGATTTTTGGAAGCAATGCAAGATGATATTTCCTACCGTTTCGAATGTTGCACTCCAAGTACTAGTCGTTCCTGCCTCTACCGTGGCAGTTGAACAAACTTTTAGTAATGGAGGCAACATTTTAAATTCTAAGAGATCGAGATTAGCTCGTGAGGCGTTGAAAACTCAAGTTTGTGTTGATGATTGGTCGAAGGCGCTTCAAATGACTCAAAACCAACTCCATTCATCATCATCCGAAGATGAGGAGTTATTTGATACTGCTTCCACAACAAACACTTCCGACTTCAACGACGAGAGTTAGTTTAGTTTTTTTTTTCTTTTTTACTTATATTTTAATTCATCATGTATTATTAATTGTTGTATAGTTATATTGTATAATTAAATTTGATATTGTAACAACAGTATTCCTCCGCCACAAGTGAGAGCATCTAACAAAATTTAATGAGTTTTTTTTTTCTAATTTTGTTTAAAATTATGTGATGTAATTACTAGTAGAATAGTTAATTTGTTTGAAAATTATTAAAAAAAATCTTTGGAATAAAATATATTATTGGTACTATAGTTAATTATTGAATATAACAAAATTTACAAACCGAAAAAAAATTGACGGGATAAAATAACGGATTAAAAACAAAATTTTGAAAAAAGAAAAGAGTGAATCGAACCGGCCAAAACTGGAACTGAAACCGAACTGATTCAAAATCAGACCAAACTGTAAAAATCACGATTTAATTTCGGCTATCACATTTAATAAACCGAAACTGCCGGTTCTAGAATCAGTAACACCTCTAACTGGTAGCTGTTTATTATCTTGTGAATCCCTAAGTTTATGGTTTTAAACGGAAGTTCAAAAATCTCTTAGGAAATGTTAGTTTTTGCCTAACGGATGCTAACGAGTCCTTGATAAGTATTTTGTTGTAATATAAATTTTATTTGGATAATTTCTGTAATCAGCCCTATAATATATGTTGTTGTGCTTGTTCTACTCCAAGGGAATGGTTTCACTGCAACAGCGGGCTTGTTGGCCCATTTTTCTTTGGTGGAAAAGCTTCCATCTATGGCTTGTAGGCCCATTATGGTCTTAATGATTATGTTTTTACATTAGGTAAGTTAACGGTTCACTTCAGTTGAGTTTTTGAAAATTCTGGCATTGTGCCAAAATCCTGGTGTTGTCCCTAAAAAGAACAAATATTTGGTAAACGGTCATTCAATTTAATTGAGAAATTTTGAGGAAATGTGCTGTCCTACTTGTGTGAACGACAATGGCAGATTCAGTAATCAGGTCAAGTTTCAGTACGACGAAATTACGGGATATATTACTTATTCCAATTTTTGTTTCCTTCCCCGCATCAAATTATTTTTGTTTTTGAATTTTCTGTCCCGTCTAATTTTCTAGGCCTATTACATAATTTATTCCTTAAATTTGTATATTTTCTTCTTTTGTCCCTTCAAATTTTTCGGACGTGTAACTTACTTCTAAATTTATTTAAATTGTCTCAATTACTTCGTGAACTTGATTTAATTAGATAATTTATCAACTTTTTCAATTCATCACAAAACTTTCTTCTATTCTTTATTGGTCATCTAAGTTTGGGATTGATAACTGGAGGATAAATCGGAGGATTCTGATATTCAATCACATTGAAAAAATCATTAATTGAGAAATTTTAGCAAATTTAAGAACTAAGTTGAATGTTAAAAAAAGTGGGGTGACAAAAAGAGAAAATATGTTTAGGGGACAAATTATGTCTTAGTCCAATTTTCTATATGACACATTGTTATTTTCAATCCGCCCACTATTTCACACGCCTATTAACATCAACTTCGTCTCTGTTTCATTGTTTTTCCCTCCATTTTTAAAATCTCGCATCTTCGCATCCCGCTTTCATCTCTCTCCCCTCAAACCAACTATCCATAATCTCGTAATTAAAATTTAGAAAAATAATTTTCAAGTCCTGAATATATCCTAATTAGTAAGTCAATTATCATATTTTTAAAATATTATATACACATTTCTAAGATGACAAACCGAGTTGCATTTTGGTCTCTCTATTAGTGGTCCGTTAAGATTTTGTTAATACATTACTGATGTGTCCTATAATTAAGTTTAAATAAAATTTTAAAGACCAAAATGTCGATATCTGTTTTTATGCCATAGTAACCCTAATTTCCATTTGAAACTTACTTTCTTCTACCTCACCACTTCATCTTTTTCTTGAAATCCAGAATCTAGAACTTGTAACAAAATCAAAACTGTGATTATTGTTCTCTCACTTGAACACATATCAACTTGAACTAATTAATAAAATGGAAATACAAATACATTGATTAAAATAAATTACAGAAGAGAAAGCAAATTACATGAGATCAATTTTCGGGATTCTTCAATCTGCAATCAACCCACCTCCTCAAATTCAATTGGCCACCACCGGACAATGCCTCTCTAGCCCTCTCTAGCACCGATTTCAACAACAACAACACCGATTTCACCATTTTCTAGCAAGCTCAAAATCTTTCAAGTACTATCAACCCAGAAGCCGAAGCCACCATACCCAAATGCTCGAATCACTGATTTCACCCACCAATCAAGCCGGCAGCAACAACAACAACACCGATTTCACCCAGCCACAAACCCAGAAGCTTGAATCACCGATTTCACCCACCAACTAAGCCGACAGCAACAACAACAACACCGATTTCACCGAATTCATCCAGCCACCATACCCAGCCACCAACCCAGAAGCCGAAGCCATCATACCCAGCCACCACCAACACAACCACTACGCTCGAATCCATGGCGAAAAGTACACATCACTCTCGTAGCAATTCACTTCTTCTCAGCTCAGCCACGACGAACCCTAAATCTCTCTCTTCTCTCTCTCTCTCTCTCTCTCCTCGCCATCTCCTCCGTCGAAGTCATCTTCGAGGAGCCTTTCGAACAGTACACATCACCCTAAATCCTGTGTGTTTGTGAATGTGATATGTATATGGTGAGAGTGGATCTGGCCGAAGTCATCTTTCTGTTTGTTTGTTCTGATCTGTGAGCAAGTTGCAGTTTTACTGACCTAACAAGATTTGGGCTAGGTTGGCAGAGAGAAAAGTGGGAGAAAGAGAAGAGAGAGAAGGGGTTTCGAGAGATAGAGAGAGAAAAAAAATGTGTTGAATAGTTGTGGTTTTGGGATTTAAGGGAGGATATTTTCATAAATTTGTACTTTCATTAACTCTATTAGTTAAAAAACTCGTGTAAAGGACTAATTTGTTATTTTTAAAAACACGAATATCTACATACTAATTAGAACATATCTCAACGACTCTAAAATTATTTTTCCTTAAAATTTTATAAGTAAACATCACAATGGTAGAGGTGATGATTATATCATGCTAAAGAAGACATTAAAGAATGCAGTTTGCATAAGACGTGCGCCATTAATAAACACAAGTTCGTAAGTTGAACTGTTGGGTTAAAAACATGGGATTAATGATGATGTTGATGCAGTTACAGATTTGCGCATGTACGCCGCATGCATTTTCTTGAGACCAACAAACTTGTACTTCTTCTGGGATTTCTACCCACTTTTTGAGTTTGAAACAAGTTTAACCATCATTAGAGCTGACTCTGATCATATCTTTATCCATCTGATGAATTTCAATTTGCTAATTCTTTGTAAGAAGAAAGGAGAATGCAATTTTGTTGGCTTCATGTGAAGGAGAACACGACAAAGTTCCTTCAATTAATTCAAAAAGGCCATTACTGGAGGGTATCATTACAAATCTACTTGTTGGATCTGCAGTTAATTGAGTTTATGTAATATTACAATTCACTCATTTAATTAGCTCAAATTAGATAATTTTAGTGAATTTTTAAGTTTTTATTTAGTCTTCAAGATAATTAAATAAGTGAATTATAAACACTATGGATTCAATAAGAATGAACCTTTGAAGGTTACATGAACTATATTCAATAGAAGCTACGGAGATGATGCTTATTTCCCAAGATTAGTACTACACTTGAAATGATTCTTGGTCATTATTCACTCCACCTCACAAAAGTTGAAGCTGACTTCAATAACTACTTGGTCATTTTAGTTTAGCCCCTTTGTTGACCTTTTTAGCATTTTAAACGTTTCAGCAAGATTAACACATTTGGTTAGCAATTACTAAATTTTATTATGAAATTAATTATTCAACAAACAGCAAATTGGACAGCACAATTTATGCCCAACTTAACATAGTCACCTTATTGATGCTCCATTGTCCATTTCAAACCCTCACGGCACCAATTGCACTCTCTTCAGCTTTGAAATGAATTCCTCACACCAAAATATTCTACTCAAATTCCAACACAGAACCTGCACCAAACCCTTTTGTTTCTTTTGCACCATGAAAGAACCAGACTCATCACTAAGAAGAGCAAAACTATCTCAGGTGTTCCAAGACATGCCTACAAGGGATGACAAAGAACATTTATTGGTCTTAAGTGGGTTATGGAACATTGCCATGGCTCATCCTAATGACTCTGAATTCCCATCATTAGGCCTCTTCGAATGCCTGGCCAAGCTCATCCACAGAGGGGTTACTGACAAACACTGGCTTCTCAGAGACCAAAACATCTACATCCCTTACTATGCAGCTCATATCATTGGTTCATACTCCATGAACAAGTCAGAACTTGCAGAGAAAGCATTGAATTCAGGGATGGTGCCTCCTCTTATGGAGCTTATGAGAGGGAAACTCAGCTGGGTTGAGCAACGTGTCGCAGTCCGGGCATTAGGCCATTTGGCTGGTCATGACAGAACCTTTGAAGCAATTGCCGATGAACATGAAGTGGAAGTTATAGAACTGGCAATGGATATAGCCTTAAATTGCCTTAAAACAGTTTATAAAGGTTTTGTTGGTGTAAAAGACTCAAAGAGAATGAAGTACCAATGTGATGTGTTGACAAGAGGGCTTGGTGGGTTTGATGTAGAGAACAGTAAGGCAGAGGAATGGGCTAGTCAATTACAGTGTTGGTCTTTGCATATACTGAACTGTTTTGTGAGGAAAAAAAGGGGTCTCAATGTTATGTGCAAGAGACACTTCTTGAAGGAGTTGTGCGGAATTTGGGGTGGATTGGTGAATCCAACATCACCTGGTGGAATTGGATTAATAAGGAATATATGCAACTGTAAAACAGGAAGAGAAAGTGTAGCAAATTTGAGTGAAGTCATAGTGAGTCTCTGCAACATGTCAAGATCTTCTGATGATTGGCAATACATGGCCATTGATTGCCTTTTATTTCTGCTCAAAGATACAGAAACTATACACAAAGTCATGGACGTGGCAGCTTCATATTTAGTTGATTTAGTTGAGGTTAAAGAAGTTGGCAACAGAAGAGAAGTTGGAGAAACAATTACAAGGGCTTTGTTACTAGATTACCATAAAATCAAATATGGAGACTTCAGCTTGATGAACAAAAAACTGGAGGAAGCATTGAAGGAAACATGGGAATTGAAGGTGGAGAGAAGAAAGAAGGAAAAGCTTATGAGTGATGAAGAACTGAAAGACAGAGAAGTCATGGTGAGGAAGTTAAAGCAAGAAGGAAACAAGAAGTTCTGGTCAGGTCAAATTGAAAAAGCAGCCATGAAATACACAGAAGCTATTGAGCTGTGCCCATTAAATCTGAGAAAAGAAAGAATAGTTCTTTACAGCAACAGAGCTCAGAGTCAGTTGCTTCTGAGGAACCCAGAAGCAGCAATTAGTGACACAACAAGAGCTTTGTGTCTGTCAAGTTGTAGTCCTCACAGTAAGAGTTTATGGAGAAGAGCACAGGCTTATGACATGAAGGGTTTGGCTAGGGAGAGCTTATCGGATTGTTTAATGTTCATGAATTTACGATTGGTGAAATCTAGTACTTATGATCAGAACAAGAATGTTAAGATTCCGTACTATGCGGCACGTATGTTCAATAAGCAAATGAATGTTACATGGCTGTTTGCTGCTGTTGCTAAATCCAATTACAGACATCATGGGGACAAGGCACAAGATTCAGATGGACCAGAGCTCTTTTGCTACAAGAAAGGTATATCAATGTACATTTTTTTTTATTAAATCAACCCATATCCGAACAATTTTTTTATATATCGAAATGCATATTTAGATTTATTATTCAGCGTATACTATTTATGGCATATTTTAACTCTAAAAAAATTTCAATTTCTCTATTTTTTTACATCTACCAAAAATAAACGTCCCGTTCTAAAGTAAGATTAATTTGTATATGTTACTTATAGTTAATTTATTTTTCTTCTTTGTGGTCAAGTATATATCAAGAAATTAAACTTTTGTGTTGACCAGGTATGCGGACGATTCTTGAAGAATCATCCAATGATGAAAAAAAGAGGATGAAAGGCAAGCAAACTAGAGTAAAAGGGAGGAGAAAAGTTGCAGGATCGTCACTACTGAGTTGATAATGGTGAAAAAAAGATAATTAGTGTCTAATATTATGCATAAAATAAATTTATTAGAATGATTAATTTATTGCCACTATATAATATGTGAATCATTTTATCTTCAATAGTCCATCAAGTAGAATCCTGCATTTATGAATAATTTAAATTTAAAATGAAAATATAAATAATAATTTTTTAATTTTAAAAAATTAAAAGAACAATCTTGCAAACTGGCCACACTCCCCAGTCCAATGCCATGGAGAAACGGTAGAGGTAAACTAGAAAAGGAAGTTATATTTTGCTTATTGATCATCTTTTATCATTTTCATTTCACATTTGTCACTTTAACACATATGATTTCTTTTATGCAACACTCTTGTTTTTAATTTCAATAAGACACGGCATATATTCCTATTTTTTCACTTTCTCTCTCCTCAATCACCCTCTCTCTCTTCCTCTGTCGTTCTGCCCCTTACTCCCTCCCTCCTCTCTAACTCCTCTATCCCTTCCTTTCCACCTCCTTCTCCCCTTTCCTCTCATCCTCGAGCATCTCGTCGGATAGGTCTTCCGCCGCTTCGGTCCACGTCACAAGGCATCGGTTCTGCCTTCTCGTCGCCTAGCCTCCCTCTCTCCCTTCTCTCTCTGCCTCCCTATATGCTTCTCTCGCCTTTCCTATCGTCCTTGCGCGTAGCGTCGGCTAGGCCCTCCGCCGCTTCCATCCGAGTCACAAGGTGTCGGTTCTGCCTTCTCGTCGTCCAGTGTCTGTGTCTCCGACAATGGCTGTGTTGTTGGACGCTGGCGAGACGGAGAGGCGTGAAAGAGAGAGAGAGAGTCGCCACAGGATAGGGGCAACAATAGGGTTTCAAAACTCTTCTTGTTGTCTAATTAAAAATTACAATTTAATCCTTCTAATTTGTAAAATGAATTTGAGTGCTGCTAAAATTAAATGAAAATGACCTAATTTTACTAAATTAGTATGTAAAATTGAGTTGTATTCGTTTTATATTTATTTTTTTCGCATTTTATTCTTGTCTAAATAATAAAAAAAATTAATAATAACTCGTACTCATTATGTAAGTATTTATTTGTGAATGTATTCGTAATTTTACTGAATAATAAAGAAAGTATTAAGTTGTACTCGTTTTAATTCCTTTTTTGTACTCATTTTGTTCCCAATTTTTGTAAGCATTTGTTGGTGTAATAAAAAAGTCTCAATTTTGGGTATACTCATTTTGTACTTACTTTGTTCTTATTTGTATTAATTTTTAAAATTTGTTTGACAAGTATTCATTTTTGTTCTCTATTTGTTCTCTTTTTGTTGTTTGTACTCTTGTAGTTTTGGGGTTGTACTAGTCTTCACTGGTGAAAAAAGTGTGGTCAACGTGTGGTCAATACGCGGTCAAATTGTGATATTTTGTGAATGTTTTATTTTGTGTTGCTATTTTTGACATGTTGATTTGTATAAGTTACCTTTTTTTGTTGTATTTTTGTGTAGTAAACCCTTGCTTATATATATATAGCATTAAAAAATTAATTCTCGATTGTTTAGTACTAGATACAGTTAATATCAATGATTTACAAAGTATTCATGCATATTTCTCCTAGATCAAAGTTACATCAAACGGAATAAATACAAAGTCGTCCTCATCGTCTTTGATATTTCTGGAATAAAGACTCGGATGCTAAGTGTAGGTCAGCATGCTTTTACTGAACTTAAGCTTATCATTAATTTGTCACCTAGTTTAATTATGTGCTAATTACACAGATTGCCTATTTTTAGCCCACCATTTTTAAAAATGTCACCACATGTTTTAATACACAAACACCAATTTTTATTTTTGTTTTTAAAAAATTCACATGTTTGAAACTAGATTTTAAAAATATCACATTAATTTTTATATAAATTTTAATTTTTCATTTTATTTTTAAATTCTCTCTCTCTCTCTCCCTCCCCTACCCACCCCAAACCCTAGCCACCATGCCGCTCCCACCCTCTTCCGTCGCTCCCTCTACCTCTTCTCTCTAGATTTTCGCTCGATTCTGTTTGATCTCGGTTGGATTTCTATCTCATCGTGTTGGCAACTTCTGCTCCCTCGATCTGCTTCTCTGCCGTCGTCACCTCCCCACTCCGCCTCGATCTCTGTTGTTTCCTCTCCCTACTCGCCTCCCAATCTGTTCGCCCTTGATCCGACGCTTCGATCTCCTCCTTCAATCTCGTCAATCCGTCACTTTTCCCATATCGTCGAGTCGGTAGGAGTCACAGTTAAGGGAGTGTGAGGGTGGCGGCTAGGGTTTCCTAACCCTAGCAACTCCCTTCCTTTTTACCAAAATATCTCTGTCTTTGATATTTTACAAAAATACCACTAATTTAGATTTTTTTTAATGTTGTTGCACTTGTTGTTTTTAAAATTTATTTTATCATTTAAAAAAATATTGTGAACCATTGTGAACGACGAAAATTATAAAATTATTTAGAATTAAAAATTGAGCGCTGTATTTTGTGAACCGTTTAAAATGGTTCACAATAATGTATTAGATAATGTATACTATTTTGTGAACATCAAAAATTAAAAAAAATATTTAGAATTAAAAAATATGAACTGTGCACTCTATTTGTGAACCGTTCAAAATATTTTACAATGATTCACAATAATGTATAATATAATGTGCAGTATTTTGTGAATCATTGTGAACATCAAACTCGACACTGAAAAAAAATTCGTTTAAAATTACTAAAAAATAATTAAAAAATTTATTCACACTTTTTTTGAAAATGTGAATTGTGTACCCTATTGCGAACCATTGTAGACTCGAAATACAATCTGGATTAAGAAAAAAATCAATTTCTCACAAAAAAAGTCAAATTCTCTCTAAAATTCGGCAAATTTCTCACGTATTTTCATAAAAAAATGGCATTTTTGATATGTGGTAAACATAAGGAAACATTCTTAATATTTGCAAATTTGATATGTTATTTTTTTAAAATGGCATTCTAATTTAGTATAATTGTGTAATTGTCCCTTTAATTAACAAAGAAAAGAGGAGCAACGAGAAGCCTAATTCTATTTCGTTCCCTACAATTCCTAACCGCCTGAAAATGTCAACACGGATTACCTCCAATTATCCAACCATAACCAAAATACTCTATGCAAATCTATCTAAAATCTTATCGCATACCTAATCTTGATTTTTAACATATCAAAGATCGTACCTAACTCACTAATTGGAGTTATATGGAGCATTAACATTTAATTATTGACCAAATCCGACAAAGTAACATCCACTTTACATTATTGATAGTTCCGTACTGTTAGGCGCTTTACATTTGGCTCTTAACGATCAAGACTAAAGTTATTTGACCTTTTCGATAACTTTCACTCATTACAAGCCATATACTTATATTCCAGTCGATATCCCATATCCTGAGGAGTTTCCGCAATTCATATCAGTGGAGAAATACTACTCACTTCTGTTAATGGGATTTACTTTACTATTTCTGACAAAACGTGAGGAGTTACATTGGAAGCTCAATACGCTATTTGATCTCACCACATGTTCGTGATTTTGTGCTGCAGCATGGCAATAGTACTCCAACTGAACCAGGTTTGCAGCCGTCCTTGACGTACAGAAAACACTTTTTTTTATCAACTTCTAATCAGGCATACAATAACACCAAGGCCCCCATCCCACAAATCAAAGCCCCAACCCCATGAACTCGGTCCCGGGACCATAGATCCTCAGCGGGACCTTGTCTACGGCTAAGACAAGGCCACAGCTATACAGAAAGCACTTGTATTACCATGTTGTTAGTGTTTCGTTTTTTAACATGAAAGGTCATGGAAAGCCTAATAATACCCAAGCCGTATTCGGGTTCTCAACTTCAATTACTAAGAAATGCAACCAGACGTATACTTGTCCAATTATTTGATAGAGTACACACCATGACACCAACTGTTACAAACAATAAAACAATCATAATTTAATACATTCCTTAAAAAAAGCTCATGCCACACTCAGATGACAAATTTCTTGTCTCCACAAACCTCAGAAAACAAAGGCTTTTATTTTTCACGTATGTGTAAACGCTAATTGGAAAAAACTTTGAGAACTTTGTATTATTATAAATGCTGTACAACAGATTAACTTACAACAAACATAAATCCTTATAATCGGTGCAGATACAGGATCCCTTTGTGTCAAATCGATGAACTCTGTGTACGTCCGGCAGAACGCAAGGAAACTTTACTCCAGGATAGACCGACTTCCAGGATCACTTCAGCGCCGCTGCTGCATGGGTTTCAAATTTGGGTTACAAGTATAAACGTATTAGGACATCCGATTCAATAGGCAAAAAAAACGTACTTTAAGTCTCTATTCTGCAAAGCTTTCAGGGACATTTCTGATCTCAGTACACCAGCAGTCTGGCGCATAGCAGACTAACCTCACCACGCTAACTTATAGATCATAATTCTAACACTGCATTCGGCGACTATTTCATGTGTGTGTCGTGCGTCTGTTTGTGTCGGTCATTATAAGGAAGGATTAAATTCAGATGCCGCAAGAAAATTATAGTGGGTTTATTCATTTTCATCCAATAAACTTTTATGCATAAAACCAAAACATGCATATGAAAGCTAACTCACCTTGTCAAGACTCAACGATGCTCTGTTGTCATAAGTGCTCAATGCAGCAACAACAGAACCGGTTGTTGCCAAAGTTGATGCTACATCTGGATAATCTTTCCACGATGTTGTCACCTTCAGAGATGGATACAACCAACTCCGAACAGAATCTACAAATGAATTTGGATCAAAATTCAGGATGGCTTCCCAATCGACCTGTAATCCTTTTGGGATTTTGCCCGTGAACTCCATGTTAGCAGCCATTAGTAACCCAAGCATAACCACGAACCCAACAACAGCAGAACCTCTAGATAGTGGCATAAAATTATACCTGACAGCAATCCAATTTGTTTAGAAATGGAACTGGAAGTTGTTTAAAACAAAACCATCCATTTCAATGTATAAAGAGCAATGTATTATACCAGTAGTATGTCATTCTTAGAATTGCCTCTCTGACATTTTCAAGGACATCAAAATCGTAGAGCCACAAGTTTCACCACAATAAGCATTACAGATAGCCTGGAAATACATAGTAAAAAATTGTTTCAATACATGCAGTTGTGCTCTTGTCCATAACCAAGGAATTTTCATGAATAAGTAACATGAAGGACTGAATGGTGATAATCAAGAAAGTTATAGCGCCAAATAAACGGCTCCTACAAAATAATAATATCTATTCTCATGGAGGTATTCAGTTATTTTGCCTTACCATGAAAGCCCATGAAGTTCTCAAACTGCCGTTATAACACAATGAATGGATGAGATACAAGCAGTAGACATGACTTATCAGGTTCAATTTTTATCTGGTGAATTCATATTTCATGTAGGTATTTGCCATCAATAAAAATAAGAATGTTGCACTAATGTTGAAGATGAATTCACGGGCAATATAGCAATAGAACATAACGTTGCCAGCAGCAGCAGCAGCAACAAATCTTATAAACTTGTTTCTTAATGAATAAAACTGTAAAAACTATTCAGCGATATTGGAGAACTCGATCAACTTACATCCCAAGACGATGCCATTTCTGAATCGAATTCATCCCATCTAGAAGGCGTACAAGGAGTTCTAATCGCAAAGTCAAATCCACGATCATCCCTGGAGGAATTTTTTTCAGTTAGACAGTAAAAGACAATAGGTAGCATAAAAATGTCATTGTAGCGAAATAAAAGAAGAAAGAAGGAAAATATCACAAAAAAGTTACTGAAAACAAGTAAGGATTTTACATCTTCACTAGGGTAATTCGTGTTCCTTCAAGCTGCTTCCTGAAAAATAAGTATATGCAGTAAATGTCAATATCACATCATACATTATATGGCCCAGTACATAGAAAGCCAAAATTGAAAAGAAATTTACCCCTCAAATGCCGTACTATTGCACCATGTAGCCAACCAGAAGTCCTCACCGACCACTTTGTATAAATCTAAGCAGGTTTCTGCATTCAGAATCTGCATGTTACAAAGTATTTTCAGTTACATGCAACTTTTTATCACTAGAATATATAGCCTACGAATAACAAAGGATAATATTAAATCACTGAAAATTTCTCATCAAAGGGTAGTAATCTCGACCTAATGAGGGTATAGTTACACTTGTCCCACATTTAAAACAAGGATAGGTAAAAGCTCACATGGGCCCCCCATAAAATTATATACTCCGACTAGGCCTCATTTATCATTCTTCATTACTCGCTCAGTACATAAATTTAGATTGCCCATACTGCAATACTGACAGGCATGCCACAAAGCAGAGATAAATGACATGCTCCTAATTTTAAAACGTAATACAAAGGAAATAGAGGAGGAGAATAATATCTTAAAAAAAAAAAACTCACATTTTGCAATTTTTCGTCTGCAGAGAGATCAATGATTTGATCTGTTTTGTTGTGTACATACTGCTTTTCCTTAATGATGCTCTTTGCAACCTCTAATGTTCTGCAGCATTTACAAACCATTAAGCATTTCTTCTAATGATACCATAAAGTAGAAAATCAATGGTGCTCAGGAATGCCAATCCATATAAGAAAAGTAAAATACAAGCAAGTTTATTCTGAAACAGCATAATGCATGTAGTAACCACATTAGTTTTGAAGTTTTACCTTTCACAATTTGCATGGTAGCGAACAACCTTTGCCTGCCCAAGAATCATTGGCGTGTGTGACCCGAATCCAGAGTTGAATTCCTCACTGAAATGCAGATTTACCCAAATTAACAAGAGATACATAAAAAATAATATTAGGGGAGATTTGGGATTTTTTTTTGATAAGCAGATTAATCATCTGAAATTCAAAGAAAATGTCACTAATCCTTTGTCAAACACATATATGGCATTGAATTCCCCATTTTCAGAGCATTTTCTGTCAATCCATGCTTAAATACAGCTGAATGTGAAAAACACTTTTGGCATTTTATTCAGTCATACACTGACGATATAAGAAGAATGACAATTCTATTGACCAATGAAGGATATGGGCATCTCATAATCTATGTTAAAAACCACATATAGTCTAGTAATATGAGGATATTGCACATAACAAAGATAGCGTTAAATGTTCAAATGATTTCCATACTCATAAAATAGTGAATATACCTTAACTTGTTGATCCATACAACCGGGTCGCAGGGTTCAGAAATCTGTCTCCATTTGACAGCCAGAGAGTAAACATCTTGCCATGACTTCATGAAATGCCCAGATGATCTATCTTCCAAAGTGCTATAAGTAGAGGTCTCTGAGGAACTACTCGTACTACAACCAGGACCACCTCTGTTCTGACTGGGCATGTTACTTCGTCTCCGGACCCTCTTGCCATATTTTGACACACCTTTATTAGCGTGTTTCCATTCAGCTTGCATAGAACGCCAAGCTTTTGAAACCTTCTGAGCAATCTCAATAGCAGCCAATCCAGCCATGCGATGCTGACCCATAATAGAAGAGGATTCATATTAAATTCTTGGATTGATTGGCATTAAACACAAAAGTCATGGTGAAATACAATTTAAAAATTCATTGTACTAAAAAAGCAGCAGTATAAGAGGCCAATAAACTTTGTTTTGAGTAATTCATTAGTTAATTCCCCATGAAGTTTCTGCTTTGCATCAGGCGAAGACACTGAATATTTACAAATGCAACTCCAAAAGACCTGATCTCTACTTGCCAAAAGAAGTGGAAAAGAAAAATGATGCTAGAGTCGTTATATGACTAATACAAATTATCCTTGAATTACGAAAATAAATGTCTGCTAGAACAGAAATTAAAAAAATCAACTATGAAGTTAATGTCCTATTCGTTCTCAAATCAAATTACCTGGCGCCTATTGGGTAAGAATCCTGGGCAATCATATTGAATCTTCTTGCCAGTGTTATCAGCAGCTGCTAAAAGGGCTGTTTTCTGCTTTGTCATGGCAAAATCTTGCTTTCTAAGCTTACCCTTTTTAAAAGAATCACGCAGAGGAGGTTGCCTGAAAACTTTTTCACACACATTTTTTGGGTGTAATCTTTTGCACCAATACTCCTGAAAAAGTAAAAGTGAACCAAATGAATATTGGAGTGGAAAATACATGCATAAGTACATTACTTTTGTTAGTATTTTTCCCTTTCAAAATTCTATATAATGTGAGATTTCAGAAACAATATATTTTTCACCAATTATAACCTTGAAAAAAGGATCAATATCTCCATCAATGTCAAACCAGCAAAACTCGCTGTTGATTTTTGAAGCTGTGTACAATGCAATTTCCTTCTGCAAAAGGAATCATAAATTATATTAATATTAAGAGTTAGGCTCAAGTCTGCTATAAATATTCTCATCAAATTTGATGAACCAGTTGCATTGTATCATAAACTATTCACAAGTGGATGATCATACAGTGAAAAGGATTGGTACTTGCATATTATTTACCATGATAAGTAGTACAATGCAAAACTTGTTCAGAAAAACAGAAGTTTAAAAATGCATGTAGGGATCCACTTACACTAGGTGTAAAATTTTTAAATTTACACCAAATCCTCAATCTTCACCATTCATTTTTTTTAGATCTAATGACTCATAATTATCACATGTATGATCCACAATTGTCACCATTTAATAACCATTAGATCTAAAAGAATGGATGGTGGCAATTTGGTGTCAAAAACTCTTACACCTAGTATAAGTGGACTCTCTCTCTCTCTCTCTCTCTCTCTCTCATATATATATATATATATATATATATAAACACAAATATGAACTTGCAAATGGCAAGTATAGCTTCCATGCATGAAACCTGGATTGACATAAATTGAGAAAATAATACTATGAACCATGTTTTAGGAGAGTGTGTTATTCTGCTTTAACACAAACCTGATAGAAGGCCAAGCATTGAAGCACAAACTTCTCCATCGAGTCGAGTTCTACATCTAGGGTAGCATCATAATCTTTCACCTGGACAATCATAAAAATGTTATACGAACTTCCAATCAAGTGTCGATCAACTCAGAACTGGGACCAACAAAATATTTTTGGTTAATAAATAATAGGTATAACCACAGCGGAACCATAAATAAGCTTATATACACTCTGAGTCTTCAATTTATACAAGAATATCATGCCCCTCAAATGCATAATCAAAATAAGTTGCAATGATTTTATGAAAAGAAATTCAACCTGCAATTATTGCTTCAAAATGAATGACTGATGGAAAAAATTTATGTTCCAGATGTGCAATAAATTAGGGTAATATTGAAAAACGAGGATGTTGGGGGGGGGGAAAGGAAGGAAAGAATTTCTTATTACCGCTTCTGCATATTCTCCAATAGCATGATGGCAAGAAGCTTTTAAGTACAGGCATTCTATGTTTGAGTTCTCAATGCTCAACCCAATTGATAAATCTTTAATAGCCTTCCTGCAAGAATCAAAGGTCAATTCTGCTAACAACTACCAATAAAATGCCAAAACAAAACGCAAATGAAGAACTGGAATTATACAAACAAGAACCATGAGAGATTTCAAGAAACAAGGGGTCAGTATCATTCTGTTCAGTACCCTTCACAAGAGCTTAATTAATTCCAAGAAAAAAACATGAAGATGCTGTTTTTTAGAACGACCAGGAAGTATAAAACATGAATTTTTCGTCAACAATAAGAACAGAAATGAGGATATATTGAGCTATAAACTTAACATCAGGTTCTTTCATATCATACTCACAACTCCATGAACAAAGGAGGCACACTTCCCAACTTCTCCAGGAACCACATATATGATATCAGATTACATCAATCAAATGAATTCATGCCATTCATAGAAATGCAGCCTATTACTTGAGCATACCTGTGTTCACCCATCCCGTGCAGCAACAGCCCACGCAAATGATATGCCTTCGCAAACCTGAAAAACAGAAAAGTTAAATTTAATCACAAGTAGCAGAGAAAAGAGCCATCCAGAATTAAAAAATGAGAAGAATTGTTAACCCCATTGAAGCAGATGAAAATTAAATCATGATAACCTGAATTATGCAGTTGCACTAAATAATATACAAAACAAAAATGGTTCAGAAACATTACTTCGCGTCAATCTGGAGAACTTGTTGAATGCATTCCAAAACTTTTGTTGAGTTTGCCAAATCTTGATAAAACTGCCAACAAAATACTTATCATAAAAAAAATCAAAAAGAAAAAGAGAGATAATGAGCTTGACACAGTGAAAAAAGAAGTCTGCATTTCATTGGTGATAGATACCACAAAGACATGGGCATAAAAAGGGGCACGATAGTTAGTAACTGTTACCTGGGTTAGATGAGCCCATGCCTCCAAGAAATGATTATCAATCTGCATTGATTTCAAATGTGCTTCCTCAGCTCTTTTATATTCTCCAATTGAAGATAATGCCAAGCCCTAGTCAGTATTCAATACGCCCAGGCCAGGAGGAAGTTAATTAATACCAGTGACAAGAATACACAGTAATAGTTCATAATTAGTGAAGTTACAGATGCTCAAGACTGACTAAATATGTGTATGCAGACTTGTTATCCTTATCCATCTTCACACAGGCAGATAAGTCTTCAACAGCAGCATAAAAATCTTTAAATTTGAAATTGACAATTCCTGCATTTTTGACAATTTTGTGTCGAACTCACTGTCTAATAAATTTATATCACAGCATACACTATAGTGTACAGTGTAAAATATATTCATCAAATATCGGATCTCAGTTGCAAAGGTATGCATGTACAATATCATCTTTCAATAAGAACCAAGAAGAAACCAGAAAATGCACATAAAGACTTAGATCTAACCAACATTGTCCCCAAGTGGAAAATTGCTTAAGAAAAAAAGTAAAAATAAGAATCAGAAAAGAATGTTGTTGCATTTGTTGAGTCAGGCTAGGACTTTACCCCTTTCATGCAATATATCAGCCAAGTTTGGCTCAAACTCTAATGCCTTGGTCAAGTCTTTAATGGCCTGGCATCAAGCAAAACATTAAAGTATATAAGATTATTTAATGTTGCTCAAATACAAGCAAGATTTCACAAATAACAAGCAATAAGTCAGTAGGTTGGAAACGCTCATTAAAAAAAAATAACAATGATCTTGATCTCCTTTAATTGCAGAAAAAAAGGAAATGAAAAAGATCATTTCATACCAGAATGTAGTTGGATTGCGGGTCATTGGAACAAATTCCCATTTTCATAGTTAGCAAAGTTGTTCCATAAAAAATAGTAGCATGTTGACCATGCCACTACTTTTAAGATTAATATAACTAAGACATAGGAAAAAAAGCCAATAATACATGCAGATTTAATGAAAAAATAATGATAGGTCTAACTGTTCTTACCTCCACAGATTCCCCTAAGGCTGCTCGGGCCTGACCTCTTCGCTTCCATGCCTCACCAGCTGATGGATTTGATTGTATAGCCTAAGACACTTATCAATAAGCTACTAACAATATATCTTTTTGATGCCTTGTAAACTAAAAAAAAAGGAAGAAAAAAAATTGAATACCTTGGAAAAATCAGCTATAGCAGCTTGTAACTCTCTTTGAAATGCATATGCTGTCCCTCTTCCTATAAGTGCCTCAGGATAATTAGGATCCTCTTTCAGTATCTAAGAACGAAAAATTAGAAGACACATTGATCAAAATGAAAATAAAACTTGGAATTAAAGGATTGAAACACAAAAGACTGATCTCACATCATTATTGACACTAGAAAGTAATGATTATCTCCAGTACATATCCACTCTCCAGCAGAGAGAATGCCACTCAAAATGTTCCCACAATATATCAAAAAGCAATACTCAAGCACAAGATATACAATTTACCTGGTCAAATATAGATATGGCAGAAGCATACTTCCCTTCATTAACCTGAAAAGGACTAAATTACAGCTTTAAACAGAACACAAAACTCTAACACTTGAACTATTATAGATATCACAATATACTGCACTCATGACAGAAAGCCAAAAGCATACCTGTGCTATACCCCTTGAAAGGCGAAAATCTACACTTATGGACTTGGACTTTGAAATCTTAGTTACACAGAACTTTTTATTTCCCTTAGATTCATCAAATTCTTTGGGCATGTTAGTTCTGTTACTAAGTTTGCTGAGTGTATCACTGGAGTTGCTGCATATCAAAGACAATTTGCTAGCTTGTTCAGATGCATTGCTTGCTTCGTCATGTCATTCAGAGTCACAACTCACTATATCATTAATGTCTTGACCTTCATTCATTGAACTATCAGGATTTTCAAGAACTTTAGCTTTGTCACTGAATACATTAAGCCTCTGAAGACTATCGACAGACTTCCTGTGCTTCTCAGATGCATCCCTTGAATCAGTGCATAATTCAGATTCATCACGTAATTTATTTTGATTTGTACTTTCTTCGCTTGCAGCATCCCTAAGATGCATTCCATTTTCTGCTACAGAAATAGATGCCCATCCTTCAATCTTTTCACCTGTCCCATTGTGTCTCTCAACGTTGGGACCAGATTTGTTCTGAACGTCGGACACATCTCTTGACTTGCTGCATAAATTGGATGCCTCACCAAGATTATTTTGCTTTGTAGAAATTTCACTTGATTTGCTGTTGATATGAGATCCAGATTCATGAACATTCACAAACAATTTAGATCCTGTTACGCCATTTTCATGACTTAATCCACCATCTTGCTTTGCAAACTTAAGAAGTTCTTCCAGTTCTAACAACTGCTTCAGCTCCGCAGACTGGCAGACAGCATGCTCGTAGCCCTTTTCCCATACCAAAATTGCATCATCTTTGCTTCCAAGAGATGACAATGCACGACCTAAAGGACCATAATCCTAAGGTTAACTTCTATAAAAAAAGGAATTATTAAAGCCAACAGTAAGCTCCTTCTGCGGTTTCATCACAAAAAGCATAATACAATTCAAATTTCATTGGACTGTATACACAAAACAGCATGTGCAGTTCTCAAATAATATCAGATAATATCCATACTACAATAATTGCCGTCAGTTACCCATTTCTCATCCGCATAGAGCATATATCACGGAAACATACAATACACACAATATCATTTCCCAGACACAATCCAGTATGCACTAGCAGTCATTTTCGTCTGCAACACACAAGCTACTCAGTCCCAAATGCACATGAACAGAATAATCTAACAACAAATCTCCCACTCTCTCCCAATAAGCGGATTCTCAAATGCAACTACAACAGCAACGCACACTACAGACATGACCAAAACAGCTTCAGGTTTAACTTAACACTTTAACAGAGCACATGCCAGCCCTAAGTTTCCAAATTAAAACAACGAATGAAGCAAACAGTCTTATTACAGGCCCGCAAGAAACCAAAATTAAAGTCACAACCAAACACACCTTTGAGAATATAAGCCTGAAGCAATGTCGAGTCGAGCTGGAGCGCCTTGTCACAGTCCTTAATAACGTGCTTGTGAAGCTCCAATTGACTGTAACAGAATGCTCGGTTGCTGTCACCGAAACAAACAACAAATCCGCGGCGTTAATTAACGGAATCGACGATAACAAGAATTCGAAAATCAAAGGAGCTAACGATGATCGGGAACGAACCAAATGTCTTGAATGTTGGAGGACTGAGCGACGAGCGAGTCGAGGACGCCAACCAGTCTCGGGAGCTACAGAGCTTCGCCAGCTCAAGTCGCTCAGAGATCACCGCCGAGGCCATGATCGGCGGAGCTGAGTCGGGACGCGGACGAGTTATTTTCTTTCTATAGACTCGGTCGTTTTCAACGGTTATTCGCAGATTTGAGAGAGTGAAGAAACGGGGAAATGAGGTGGAATGAGGGGTGGTGGAAAAATCGAGTGTGGAGGATGTGTTTTACGTACGGTTTACACTTGTGAACGGTTTGCAATTGATTGGTCGGTTGCTACTTGGTTTGATCACTTTACGGCTCCGATTTTCGGCCTGTTGATTAACTGTGTTTAGGCACTAATATTAATTAACCTTTAATTAATGCATTTGACATAAAATTCGGTTGTAAGAACGAAAAAACATTATTAAGGGCCCGTTTAGTTACGAAAATTTTCTATAATTTTTTTAAAAATTAAAAAATAGAAATGAAAAAATAAAAAATTTATCCATTAAAAACTAAATTTTTCATTGTATTCTATTTTATTTCAGAAAATAGAAACAAAACAGAAAACAGAAAACAAAAATTATTTTTTCAACTAAAAATAACCTATGGGTTTGCATAAGGCAAATGGTTATATATGTAGGGTTCTTATGGTGGGAAAAATAATAACGATGTGAGCCTAATCGAAGAGTATAAAAATAGTAAAATTAGGTTAAGAGAATTTCGGAACAAGTTATTTAAATTTAAATTGTCTTTCTATAAACTCTCAATCTCATGAATACATCCACAAAATATATTATTAAGGTAATTAAGGTCTTGCTATTGAAAATCTTGAGTTTTGCATTGTTAACTTAAGCGTCAAAGAGTTTATTTGGGAAAAATCATGTATCTTGGATTGGTGTAGGAAATAGAGGATCCAACAAGAAAGTATGAAATCTAAGAGTTAGAAGTTGAGAAATCTTTAGGACCAAAGACACACCATTCATTAATGAGTGTCAGGAACTCGCTAAATAATGATAGTATAGTCCCAATTGCCTCCGTAATAGTTTTTCTTAAGATGCATTATCAGCTCTAAGTGGATAAACCCGATAAATAAAGTTATGCTTTCAATTAACCAAAAAAACTTTCAGCCAATTTATGAAGACAATATTAATCTTCTTGAACGTTTTATTATTAAGAAAAAGAAAAAAAAAAGGAATACCAACCCTTTGGAAGTTCTTTGAAACTATGATGTATACAATACAGTGGGAACATGCATTTGCTTCATGAATACACAACTTGGACGTGTTCATGAACAATCAAATCTTTGCCATCTGTTTCGGCGTGAACGTACGTCCACGGTGCAAAGGCAAATTGCAAAAGGTAATGCTTTCTCGGTATGCAAGCAAAGAAGAATTCAGGATCCTTCATCAACACTAGGGACATGGACACTATATATTTGTATTAAATTTGAATCTCATGGTGACATCTACAGAAACTTAAAGAACTGGTATTATCCTTTTCTTTGTTTACAAGATTCTCCCTGCCATCATAAACCACTATTCCTATACAAGCTCATCATCTATCTTCTCCCTTTATAATATCACATGCCACACTTTCTCTATATTTCCTCTTTCCTAGTTTCCTTTATAGATCATACACTCCGTGTCTTTTTTCCTTTCCAACCATACATCGCTCTACCCACCTTCACGATGAAACACCCTCTTCTATAAACCATATATACACCCCTTCTTAATTCCTTCACAGTTTGCCTTTTTTGTTTTACCAATGCTCAACTCTTTTATTTTCCAACAGAACAGATTTGAGCTTCATTTCATTTTTCTCTATACTAAAAAGACTAACAGATCAAGCATTTCAAAAGATAAATCTTAAATATAATTTGAATGGTTATAAAATAAGTGATATGATAAAATTATATTGATTATTTTCGATACTAAATTAAGATAAAGTATAATTTAATGTAATTAAAAAACTTAAAAAATATATGTTTTAGTTGTTGTTGATGTCTCTAACTTTAAAAAAATGGGTTAAGCACACAAATATTCAACAAAAAAGTGCCAAAATACAAAAATACAATGCTATTTAAAAGTATTTAAAAAATACAACACGGAGAAAAAAATCATATCACAAATACAACAGCTGACCGCCTGGTCAAACAAGGTTGATCGCGCTTTGACCACATTGACCTCGCTTTGACTATACTTTTCAAGCTAGCGAAGTGAGTACAACCAAAGTACAGAGTACAACTGAAGTACATGTGTAGTATAACCAAAATACAGAGTAGTATTATGAATGCTCTGTTAACCACCAAAGACAGAGTACATATGGAGTACAACCCACATGTACTCCATAATAGAAAAAAAATGAGAACAAATACCAACAAAAGTGAGTACAAGTCAAAACAAAAATCATGAGTATGAAAAGAGAACAAAGCGAGTACAAGCCGAGTGCAAATATTTTTTCTTTATTACTTGGTAAAATTATGAGTACGAAAAGAGAACAAAGGGAGTACAAGACGAGTACAAAACAAATTTTCTTCCTAATGCTTTCA
>CAODLS012289644.1:0-23880 GCA_948243855.1 Flueggea neowawraea | reverse complement strand
AAGAAGATTTTAGGGATGGAGATTTGGAGAGACAGAAGTGCAGGCTTGTTGTATATTTCACAGCAGAAATATATTGAGAAGTTACTGCAAGCTTTTCACATGGATCACTCAAAACCGATGAGTACTCCATTGGCTCCACATTTTAGATTTGACCATAATACATTGCCTAACACTGATGAAGAGGTGGAGTATATGAGAAGTGTGCCTTACTCTAGTGTGGTTGGTAGTTTGATGTATGTTATGGTGTGCACTAGACCAGATCTTGCTTATGCTGTTAGTGTAGTGAGCAGATTTATGAGTAATCCTGGTAAAGCTCACTGGGAAGCAGTCAAGTGGATTCTGCGATATTTAAAAGGTTCTAGTAGTGTGTGCTTGGTGTATGGGAATGGTGGTGTTTTTGATGGATTGGTTGGTTTTACTGATTTTGATTATGGAGGATACCTCATGAAGAGAAGATCATTGACTTGTTACATATTCATTCTGTTTGGATGTGTTATTAGCTGGAGAGCTTTGTTGCAGCCAACAGTTGTTTTGTCTACAACTGAAGCGGAATACATGTCCTTAACTGAAGGGGTGAAAGAAGGTATGTGGTTGAATGGTCTTGTTGGTAGTTTGTGTTTGAATTTGCTTAAGCTTATTATCTATTGTGATAGTCAGAGTACTTTGTGTTTGGCAAAGAATCCAGTATATCATGAGAGGACTAAACATATTAATGTTAGATAGAACTTTATTCGAGATGTAATCGAAGAAGAGTTGTTCTCCATTGAGAAGGTGGCCACAGAAAACAATCCCGCAGATATGTTGACTAAGCCAATTACTACAGAAAGGTTCAAGCATAGCTTGGACTTGGTTAATGTTCGCAGAGCTTGAGCTTAAGGCCCTTCGGGGCGTGGCAGATGAGTGTTTCTTTATTTTTTATTGAAAAGAGAAAGAAAATTTAATTCAAGGTGGAGAATTGTTGAATTGAATTGAATTTTCTTTGGAGTTTTATGAATTCATTTGATGTTTTGGATGAACAAAACAAGTTGGAGTGGAATTGATGAAGATTGGAGGTGTTTTGGGTCCACTTTGGACGTCCACGGATGTGCCCAAACCATGCGAAGAGAAGCCAAACCGTGGGTGTACCCGTGTAATTCACTGTCCGAAAGAGAAGATGTTTTCGTATCAGGCCGTGTCCCAGACCGTGTAATAGGCGGTTTCCCACAGAAACGGATTTTTGTCCGTGTGTTCATTGATTTCGTCCGTGTTTGGCACTTCCTTGTCCGTGTCTTATTTCCTGATAGGTGTTGGACGGAAATTAGGGCTTAGGATGATTTATTTTGCCTATTAAACATTTTAAACATATAAATAGGTGGCTTGGGAAAACTCTTGTAAGCTTTTTGCCGACTTTCAAAGTGAAAAAAGCTATCGCCGGTTCTCTCTGCCCGTGGACGTAGGTCAATTGACCGAACCACGTAAATTCTGTGTGTTGTGTGTGATTGTTCTCTTTATCAATTTCGTGTTTCTATTGCTTGATTGTCTGACATTATCCATGAGACACCAGCTATGAGGAGATTTGTGTATACAGTTGCTAGTCGTTTTGTTGGTTGTTGCGGTCTAGTATTCGTAGCATATATGATTCAGATTAAGATGAGAATACTTGGTAAGTAATTAATATTTTTGTTTACTGATTTATTAATTTTGTTTACTTGATTAATAGTCTAGTCAGCAAGTTGTAGTTATGATTTTGTTAGTGAAAGATGCTTAGTAGAACAGGAACTTATAACGGATTTCTTAGAATCAGTTTTTCCACCACTTTTGCTCCTCTCTTTGTATATAAAATGAACTGATGTACTCGGTTTAATTGTCAATGATATATTTTTTTGATTTCGTTGCCTTGTATTTGTTGTTGCTTGTTGTGCCCTCATGAAAGTTAAGTTTCTGCAATTAATTATGATTCAACATTCTTGATTAGGAATTAAAGAAATTGCGGCTGGTGTGTTTGGTTTGTTGGTGAAGGAATTTTCGTTGGAATTCAGTCGTTAAACTGAATTTTAATTAATTTATTAGGTTTTGAATTTTGAACACCTTGGACTACAATGCAATAATATAGGTTCCAGCACTTTAGAAGTCTCGAGTTCAAGTTAAAATATAAAGGGAAAATATTTTTGAAGTCCATGAGATATGCCCTAATGAGTATGTAGGTACTCGTGTTTTTTTAGTAAGCATGTTAGTCCTCACGCATTTTTTAGACTGACGACGTTAACAGATTAGCAAAATTACCTGACTATCCTTCCTAAACTAATCAAACCAAACTAAAAACCAATCAACAAACTTACACACTTATTCAGAAAACCAAAACCAAACCCAACCATCAAACCAACTTTACTCTTCTTCCATCTCTCTCTCTCTCTCAACTGAAACACCAAACCTTACCCAACCCAACCTAAACCAATCCTACCCTTCTTCCACCTCTCTCTCTCGACTGAAAAATCAAACCCTAATTTTCTCTCCTTTAAGCTCCCCATCTCTCTCTCTCTTTGATCAACACTGCCATCTTCTCTCTCTCTCTCTCATCTACTCTCACTTTCATCCTTTCTCGCTCCCCTATCTGCTCTCTCTCTCCCTCGTTTGCTATCTCTCTCTCTCTCTCTCGTCTGCTCTCGCTTGTTCTCGTCTGCTCCACATCTTTCTTCTCTGTCGATCGTCACCCATCTAGCCTTCTCACTCTCTCTTCGACGCGACCAGTGCAAAGGAGGAATCAATTCTCTCCCTTCATCCCCTCTTCTCTTTCTTGTCTATCTCATTCTGTCTTCTATCTCTAATCCATCTAGGATCCGAACAAAGAAGAATGAAAGAACATATTTGTTTCCATTTTTTCATTAAACCCAGAACCATTTATGTTCTTTAATGGGTATCTGGGTTTAAGGAAAGAACAAAAGTCGAATCTAGGTTTAATAGCTGAGAATTTGGTTATGGATTTAATTTATGTTCTTCTCCATGCTTATTTGTGTTTGATTTGGGTGAAATTGATTAATTTAAGCACTTCGTGTATGCGATTTTGATGACTCTCGATGATGATCTTAGTGATTGTGATTTGTTGCAATTGAGAATGTTCATTGTAAAATTGGATTTTGGATTGTGAAATTGCTTTTTAGTTTTAAATTTTTGGTTTTCTTTTTGTGGAATGTTGAGGTCTGTTGAACAGGAAGAAGATATGCGTTAGAAAGAGATGTTTAGGTCTGTTGATGCGTTAGAAAGAAGAGATGGAGTGAGAGAGGAAAAATAGATGAGGAAAGAAGATGAAGAAGAGAAAGAAATAATACAATAGGGGCAAAATTGTCAAAAAAAATATTTAGTGTGATCTAATGAGACACGTCATCGTTTCTCTAACGGTATAGTAACGCACCATTAACGGAGGGACTTAAATACAACCCGCTTTTAAAACTCAAGGATGTGTTTATAACATCCTAAAAACACGAGTCTTTACTTACTAATTAAGACAAACCTGATGGACTCCAAAAATATTTTCTCAAATATAAACGAACTTTAAATTTAAGTAGGGTCTTATGCGGCTCTTAGTTAACATGAATCCGAATTTGGCTCTTATTTGACTAAAATTTGAATTGGTTAAATTGATTCGAATCAAAATTATTTAAATACAGCCAATAATTCAATTATGTAAGAGATAATTAAATCGAACACAAATGAGTCATCCAATCTCAACTTTCGACCTCTCAGTAATCTCAAGATTCAAATCTCCTCTCACTTCTCACCCTTTGTAGTGTGTCCATAAATTGAAAAGAAAGAAAGACGACAGAAGTAGATATAAAAGAAGAAGAATGAGGATTGTGATTATTTCATCAGATTACAACTATGCAAATTATGGATCAAATGGAAAGCTTATTTGGAGGCAAAAGGGTCTGATATGTTAACAATATTTCATTACAGATAAAACACATGTTTGATTATGGCAAAAACATCTTCACAGACTGCGTCAGCAGGCACTCACAGGCTGCGTCTTTTCTTGTATCGCCTTGTAGCACTGAAGACTACAGAGAGGAAGCTTCGACTTTGAGTCCCGGTATTTGTATGGGTTGCTGCAAGATGGTCCAGCGCATTTCTCACGGGGAGGAGGATAGCTGAAACAAGGATAAAAAAAAAATTACAATGCACAATGAGCATTCAGATATACAGAACTTCCTGGCCATGCCTTGCTAACGATCACCTAAGAATTAAATAAGAACAAAGATTCATACCAGCACTGTTTGGAGTCAAATATACTCGGTAATCCCATTTCGTCGGGGAATGTTACAACTGTTCCTGATGGGCCCATGATCCATCTGACATGATCTGATGTAAGTACCAGAGAATTGGCAGCTTTCTCCTGCACAGAACCAACAGGCAGAATATTATTGAAGAGGGAAGAGAGGGAGGGGGCAGAAAAATTTAACAATTTATACAGCATATATTACCCGAGCCAATTCTTCTTTTTGTTTCTTCATTTTTTGTTCTCGCTTCTTCCTACTAGAATCTTGGCCCAGTATTTTTCTGATTGCTTCAGCCTAAAATTTAATTTGTAAAAGTTGTTAGCTCTAGCCAAGAGCTTTGTAATTCACAAGGCAAGAAGAAGAAACAAAATTCTATTTCCATACGAATGTGTGTGTGTGTTTGTGTAACGTGCTTATGCACTTGATAATGGTATGCATAACATCAAACAGGCCAAACCTCAGATTCCCTATTTGCCTTCTCCACTTGCATCCTGCGTCTCTGAAGAGCCTCGGCTCTCTTCAGTTGCTGCTCCACTTCAGACAGTTGCTCTTTTTGCTCTGTCCCAGGAAACATCCGAGAATTTGAATATGTGAGAAGTACAAACCATTTATAAATAATCACATGCGCAAATTAACAATTACTCACTTTTTGGAGGAGGTGGAGGTAAACCATTGGGGAATTCAATCAAAGAACCGAAATTAGAAGAAACATCTTTGCCAGATTGAAGTGCACGTTGACGTGTAGTGACTGTCATTTCCTTCTTAGAGTTCCCCATTAAATCGACCAACTCTTTTCTTGCTTTCTTCCTCTTTGTCGTAGGCTCACCATCTGAGCCTAGTTCTTCCTCTTCCACATAATCAGTATCTTCGGATACCCTTCCTGATTTTGATTTCTTACCCTCCTTTCCAAACCTTGATGAACCATTACCAAAATCGATGTCATGCAGCCCACCACTATTTATCTTCAGTACTTTTGATATCCTTCGTTGTTTCCTACTCCCTCCTTCCTCTTCATCATCAAACTCTGCACCATATTCAGAAGCAATCTTAGATGTCTTGACTTTTTCCAGGAATCGAATCTCATCGTCAACTTTGTCTTCATCATCAAGCACCCCATCCAGTAGTTTTTTTTTAGGTACCCGTTTGCTCTTACAAATCGGTTCATATGTATCCATCTGTTTTGAATACAGATTTTCCTCAGACATCCTACTCCTCAACCTACCCGATTTTCCAACATTTGAACCACCATTACTAGGAAACTCCTTCCATCCAACTCCTCGCAAGCTACTATCTTTAGCAGAAGAAAATGAATGATCATCATCCAAATTGTCCTGCGAGAAGGATGCTCATAAGACATTTGTGATACTAAAATATTGGACAAGGAAACTCATAGCCAACCTGTAGCATAGCATGATTAAGCATGTGAAGAAAGGGGAAAAATAACCAAAGATTCCTATAAACGGTATTAAGGAACTCACAATGATTGACAAACTTCTAAGATTGACCATATCAAGATGAACTACAAATGCTGAACCATTCAACTGATTGGTAACTAGCCAAAGAAGTTGATCCATGATATCTCCTTTCATGCATGCACAAGCAATATTATCTATGTTGCAGCACCACAAATACAACTATCAAAACCTAATCAAACAAAAAGAACAAATTAAGCAACTTTTGGATTGAGAACTAAGCACCTCAATGAACTTTTGGTGGGAGTCTGGGAAATGAGAAGATTTGGTGGAAAAAGACCCAACAGCAGACGCACCATCAGATGCAGACTTGGCATTAACAGTACGCATGACACCCCCAACCTTAAGCTTAACTTTTTTCACTTTATTTTCATTTCCTGCGACATCTCCAAAATTCCCCAAGCTGCTTGTCCTTTTCCAATTAGCTGGAGCAAGTAAACCTTCGCTGGACCTTCTAGAATCAACTCCACTGTGCCTTTGCTCATTACTTCCTCGGAAAGAACCGTTATTGGATGCTTCATCAGATTCTCCAAATGCTCCATCTTCATTCTTCATCATATTCTATGCAGATTAAAACTCAGCAACATTAGTACATTTTGAGTTTCAAAAAAAAAATAATTAACTTTCTTTCTCTTAAAATTTAAACACATCCACTCTTTTCATAGCTGATGCTTTGCTTACATTGTCTGAAGGTGGCGTAGATGATAAAGATGAAATATCCTGGTAATCTGAAGGCATCTGGGCATCATTTCGAGGACGACGAGATGTATTGCTCCTCTTCTTCCTAATAGCACTGCTTACATCACTAAAACCAAAACCATCCATGATGCCGAAAGAGATTGAAACCAAATCCTAATGTGGCTGTTGTTGCCACACAACAAGAAACAAAAGTAAGTTGTAATATATGCACAAAATTGAACAGCATGTCAATTAAATCAAGTATGAACCAAACAAAACCATCCAGTTTAAAATAATTCATACAACAGAATGATAAAAGCCAACAGAGAAAGTTCGATTCAGCCTTGATAAAAGACTGGCTAAATACAACCTATGTTTAACATCTTATCAATCAATTGCCAACAACATCTCACAGATAACTGAACAGGAATTACAGAACCATGGCCAGTTATGTATATTCAACAAAGCATCACCCTTATTTATCCCTTGCAAGATTATTGAAGGTATATGGAGCCTAAACAACATCAAATCGACCAAAAAAATCAAATAAACTAAAAGCTCAGGAAATTACTAAATTGATGAATCAAGATTTCCTCGTGAACGTAAAAACAAAGAACACGAATTAATCATATAATTTGCCTAGATAGCATCACCAACATGGAACAATTCAAAACAAGATTGACCAAAAAAAAAAATCAAAAATTTCCAAACTGATGAATAGATTAGCTAAACAAAGCACAAATCAAGAACAATAATTAATCACAGAATTACCGTAGTACCCAAATAACATCATCAAAGCAAAGATACTCAAAATCAGATCTGAATACACAAAAGGAACCAAGAAAACCAAAATTAATCCCATAAAAACCATCCTAAACCAAAAAGATCAAAACTTTAGCCCCAACCCAAATCCTAAAAACAAGAAATCAAAACACCCACACAGAAAAACAACCAAAAAGATAAATTCAGTAAATCTACCTTATTGGGTTGTGACCAAAACCCTGTAAAGCCAACACATTTAGGGTTGGAAAGAATAATTGAATCAGGGAAGTAGCAAGAAAGGAGGTGGAAACAGAGGATAGGGGACAGGTGGAGGTGTGTGATTGGAGAGGGAAAGAAGGTGGTGGTGGTGGTGGGGTCTTAATTGGATGATAAGAGAGCTTGGTGTTGGTGGTGGCAGAAGATTCAACACATACATAACCATCTTTTTTACTTAAACATCTAAAAAAGAACCAACACCACCACCACCACAGGCCAAGCCAGCCAAGCCCACCTCTTCTTCTCTAGCTGTCACCGCCTATGATGGTATCAACTTCTACTTCGTCTTGTCAACGTTAATTACTGAGCCAATGGTGGTTCTTTGGTCTGATCTGAGGCGGTAACATGGAATACAGGACCAGTATCGGACGACTGGCCGTGGGTGGCATTTGTCATAAAAGGCAACTCAGTCATGATAAGGGATGTACGACCAGTAGTTTCCAGGTTGCTCGTCACGACAAACAAGGGCCACATGTCGTTTTCGCTGAGCAATCTGTCGTTTGCATTGTACCACAAGCAGTTATAATTTTTTCCAAAAAAAATGTAGAACTATTTCAAAATTAATATTAATGTATTATGGCAAAATTACTATTTCGCTTCTGTAAAATATCAAATTGTCCGATTACTCTACTGTGTTCTGTTTGATTGGAGAATTAAATTCTCTGTACCAATTCAATGTATATTAAAGGAAAAATTAGAGATTAATTTTTTTCCATTAAATTATAGAAAAAATATATGAAAAAAAAACGAAATGTGGTGACAAAAATGTTGAAGAAATAAACAATTCAAAAGAAGTTATAGGGTCCAAACTTTTGAAGCAATATATTTATTAAACAAAATACAGATGTGATGATGCGATCAAATCAATGTTTTTGCATGGAAAGTACACAGAAACATGCATTGCCAACGTAGAAGGAGACGTTCCTTATTTTCACAGATTTTAGGAAGTCGACAAGTAAAGACTCTGAAGCTCACAACTTAATAGTTTTTTGATTTCTTTTAGGTTTTTTTGATTTTGAAGAATCACAGTTCGGACAATTTCAATGACGCAGCATAAGTTGAATGAAATAATTAATAGTGACCAAGGAAATTAAGGACGAGATTGTGTTGAAAAGAGATTTATATGGCACATTGAATAATGAAAATTAAATAGAGATGATATTATATGGATACGTAGTCTAATTGTAGAAGGTTTTTTTAGACTCGAATTTTTAAACTTTGCTTGGTGATATCACTTCAAAATTATATGATTTTTTTATAAGTTGAATATCAAACTTGCAACTCATTTGTATCGAAAACACCAAATTGAGTATTTTCCATTCAATAGGAGGTTTTCTTTTGCATACATTTATTTATTGATGCTACATTAATTTAGTTTTTAATCAATTCTCCACCAACATTGATGGTAATTTAAAATTGAGAGTTTGGTCTATGTGAGTTGGTGGGAGCTTCAAATCATTGCACAAAAACCATTAACAGCAATTACGAAAGACACTTCTCTTTCTCTGAAAGTAATACTTAAATGAAACACAAGTCAATGACTTATAAGACATAGATACGTGTTTCGTCTTTGTTTATGTAACGATTGAACTGTTCATTCAACAACTCATTTAATTTTTTAAGTAATCTTAATATCATGTAAGGAGCTTAAAACTCTAGTCGACTCTGTGCATTATAAGTAACAGTACATCCTTTTCTCAGGCTATATAAACACCTTTATGCAGTCATAGCTGCGGCACATACCAACAAGCTATTCTTCCAAGTTTTTGTCAAACCCTAGAGTTAATCAGGTTTGTAATAGTGAAGTTGTCTTTAGTGTTAAGAAGTGAATCGTTCGATTCTCGGTATTTAAAAAAAGAAAATTATCAAGTGTTTTTCTTGTATTGTTGATAGAATTTGAGCTATAATTGTGTCCTAGTTTTCTTGAGAATTAAAAAAATTACATTTGAAATCATAAGAACTGTTTGTCAATAATAGAGAAAACAAAGAAGCCAAACAAAGGGTTGTTTATGACTTAGAGAACTTGTTAATTAGGTCGAACAGATTGTTAACAGAATGGGAATAGAGTTGTAAAAGCGTGCTTAAAGCAACACTGATATAAGCTGTGAGTTAATTAACAATCATGCAAATGATGATTTCATTCTGATGGACTGTTTCACTGACTTGTGCAGGAGTTATCATTTGGATTGAACTTCCCTCAAAAACGATGCAGGATACGGAGATTAAAGAACTCGCCAGTGAGATTAGAGCACAGCTTCAAGATGTCCCTGCTGTGTATCCTGAACATTGCATCAGCAGAGTGCCTAAACAATGGCGAGAAGTTCACAGGCAAGTTTTTGTTCCTAAAATTATCTCCATTGGTCCTCTTTATCACAACAAAAAGCACCTGAACGTGGAAGGTTTGAAATTGTGCTACTCAAAGTCCTTCCTTGAGCAAAGTCCGCAATTGCTTGTGGAAGATTACCTAAAAGCAATGCAAGGATTAGAAGAGAGAACACGAAGATGCTATGCCGAAAAAATTGAACTCAGCAGCAAGAAATTCAAGAAGATGATGCTTTATGATGGATGCTTTACAATCGAGTTTTTCAAGAAAATCAAGAAGATTCAGCGGAGGATTCAGACATGACCCTATATTCAACAAAGCTGGCATGCTCAAAAAGATTAAACATGATCTCATACTTATCGAGAACCAGCTTCCATTCTTTGTTCTTCAATGTTTGTTCAACATAAGCACCGCCTTGAATGCCGGGCCATCTCTTATAGAATTGGCACTGCATTTCTTCAGTGATGTCGTTCCAGGACACAAGCGAGTTGCTAAAGAAAAGGCGCGGATCTCAAGCACTTGCTCGATCTTTTACGCCATAGCTACGAGCCACCATTTATAGAAACGCAACCATTTGAGAAAGAACCTGATCAGGTACTTCTTTACAGTGCAAATTTTCTTAAACTCAAATGTGGAATTAAGTTCAGACCATGTCAGAAGGCAGAGAGCTTGTTGGACATCAAGTTTAATTCGAATGGTTTGATGGAAATTCCGAAACTGAAGATTCAGGCTGAGACGGAAACACTCTTCAAGAATCTTATTGCCTTTGAGCAGTGTTGTGAGATGTCCAATTTTTACATTACTGATTACATCTCCTTCATGGGAAACCTTGTGGCGGACTGGGATGATGCAGATTTGCTCTATCAAGTTGGAATCATAGAGGATGGAGTGCAAATGGATCGTTTCGTTATAACAGAACTCTTCAAATCTCTCAGCAAAGATCTGATAATGCAGAGCTGGTATTACTCAGGACTCTGCAATAGAGTGAACTTGTATTTTGTTAGTCCAGAGAGGTCAGTACTAGAGACTTTGAAGGTTTATAGCCCCTGGATGTTCTATTCACTAGTAGTTTTCTTGATTTTCTTGAAATTAACTGGTTATATCTAGCTGCTTAAATAGATTCATTGGAGTTCCTTAACATAATAGTACTGGTGCTGTTTGAAATGTATGCTACTTTTTTCATCTTTGTTTGTTCACGAAGCAACATTTTGTTCTATGATTTGGTGTTAGACTGACATTAATCTTGTGAATCCTCAAATGAACTTGGAACTTGGGAATAGTCATGACACAGCCGGAGCCACAGTACTTTTTGTGTGAATCAGGCAAGCTTTAAAGGGACGAGAAAAAAAATCACAATTAACTAGTCTTTGTATTCAAATCATAGTTTCATTAGAACTGTCATGATAGAGTGATACAGGTTCTACCACCTTTAACTAAAAGTCTCAAACTTGAGTATTGAATGTAAAATGGTTTTAAAAATTCGATAATAAGAGTTTTATTATTTATAAAAATCTTACTAGACTTGGTATTTGTATAATTGAACTTGAATAGTATATTTTTTTTGCCATAAAAAGTACACAAAACCTCAACAACTAGAAATAAATCAAGAAAAATTAACCCATTTCATTCGCATGGCATGTGACGAAAACCCACGTCGAGTAATTGATAAAGTGAAAGATGAGTCTTGAACTAATAATATCATGAACACTGCACATCTTATTAGTTCAATTTTATGAAGAAAGACACAAAACCCTATTCTGAATCTTTTGAAAACTAGCTTCAACTTCATCACTCGCCCTCTTCTAATGGCCTTATAACTCATTCTACTGGCATGGATGATCATTAGTGAAAGCAAATAAAAATCACTTATCAAAGAAAGACTTTGTTATCTTTTGCAGATGAGTGATTATTGGTGTTGGGGAGATTTCGTATCCGAGTATGGTAGTGTCCAAGGTTTGTAATTGAGGAAAAATACAGTGACCGCAAATTTGACTAAAGGTTCGGTAATGTCTAACAGTCTGGGACTTTAGATGTGAGAAATATAAAAATAACCAACTGAATCATGAAACAAGATGTAATGTAACCTAGAATGACTTAACGAACTGGAATTTAAAGACACAAGTAAAGAAAGCGTGTAAATGAAAGCGGGTAAATGACAAAATATAAATGACAATTGAAAAATACAAGTTCTAAATGCTTACTTATTCGGCATGAGAATTATTGAAAGCCGTCATTACTGCCCATCAAACAAATGAACTTGGCAGATAAAAGCTTGAAAATAAATGACAAAACAAAGTGCAAAAAATGAAATTACAAGAGTTTTGGTCTATGATGTGTGTCTTGCGTTGTTCCTTCGTGTATTTATAAGGAGGAATTCTAGCGGTTATTTTGCAACTCCTTAATCCACGTTCTATGAGAACATCCCCAATAGCATCAATAATTTAAAGAGTCAAAATATATTATATAATGGAATAAATCTTCACTTCTCTCTTTATTTTTAAATTTAAATAATAAAATATTAATTGTTAAAAAAATAGATCAAATTCAAATTTATATATTTTAACTCTAAATTATTGATACTATTGAGATGCCCTAAAACTACTCGTAACATATGGTTTCTGAAGTCTCTCAAGAGACGTTTGCTTAGCATTTTTATTGTTATTTTATTAAAATTCTCAGTTTATAGTCCCTTAGCTTTTTCATTCGTAACTCATGGACTACTTTAAGAATCTCGCGGGACGCCTACTCAATTTTTTCTGAACACAATTTTATTTTAATTCGTTAGAGTAAATCTGACCGTTTGATCAAAAAGATCCAACGATCAAATTTTATTTTAAAAAAAAAAAGCTTGTGTGTGTTGTCCCGCGCCTGACACATATAGTTCATTCTTTTACAAGAGAACTAATTATGACATAAAAATATAATAACACGTCCTCATATCTTCCTGCATTGTGAGCAGCCTAAGCAAATCATTTCTTCCATGTTTTCCTCTCCACGTTGAATACGAATAACTGCTCACGTCTGCACGCTTGAGTGTAACTGCATCCTTGTCAACTACCTGATCTCGGGTGAAGCATGAGTTCAATCCTTCCCGAGGTCGCTCGGTTTGCTCCTCCGTCCCTTCTTTTTCTCGGGTTGACCGAATCACCTAAGCGCTACTAGGCTGAGCCTTGTTACTCGGGCTTGTGTCTCTTCCACACTGCACTCGGTCAATCACCCATAAATGCTATGTATTCAAGGGTTATGTCAGTCACTCTTTTACCCACTTGCATAAGCTTTTCATTTAATTCTTTTCGGCGGCGTGCGTTGCCCTGTCTTGACACGTGTTTGAGTCCATAAATGCATCCAACATTTGGACTTGTTCAGTTCTTTTTGTTTTTTTCGTAAATTACGACTTGGTTGCAATATTGATCTTGAAAGTATTAAATTCATTCCTGAAAAGACCATTATACTCCTTGCTGGAGATGACCCAATTGCTGGGTATCTAGCCATGCTGAAGGACAAAAAGGGTAATTGGGCCATTCTGGTCTCAGTTAAGAAAGATGAAATAAGAGTAGAGACTATACCTGGGGTTTTAGCACTGGCTCGAAAAATTAATTAGGCTATGGTTGCAGATAACGGGTTGATCTCTCAACAATGCCAAATGAAAGGCATTAAGGAAACTGAAGATAAGATGGCATGGCAACTTGGAAAATTCTGTGAAGGTTGCAGTTTATGTAGATGTCCTGTCTGGTAGCTTCTGTCTATACTGCTTTCTATTACTTGATGCAATAAGGCTTATTTGCTCGTTTATATGTGATCCTTCACAAAAATCTGTTGTTGCTGCCATGATCCTCTGTGTGTTCCTTATTTTTGTCTGGATGAATTTAAACGTGAATATGAGCCTTTATCTAGTCCTTTTCTGTCAATTTCCTTCGCAAGCAAGTAAGCTTTAATGGGGCTTGTTTTATGTAACCAGTCCACTGTTGCAGCCATGGTGGTGATTCTTTCTTGTCTGACAAGAGGCAAATCTGAGCCTGCCCAACCACCTTTTAAATAAAGTTTCTGCATTACAGCTGCGGTAACTACTGATTTTCTAGCATTTGCACATATTTTATTGAGGAGCAAGGCTTTTATTTTAGAGAGGCTTCTGGTTACAGGGGTTGTTGATGCGGACGTTTCTCTGATTGGCAACAAAGCCAATGATTTTGCCTCGCCTCTTTCTGCAACGACCGTCCTGGCCGAGCCATTGAATTTGCTTTCAAAATTTGCTGGTACAACTATGGTGTATCCCACCTTTGCGGTAACTCTGTTTCGCTGAATTGCTCTTTTTCTTTGCAAACTCAGCTCGATAGTTGTTGGATGCAATCGGGTGGTTGTTTGTGGAGAGAAAACGAGGCAAATGGAAGCAAAGCTGGCTCACAAGCCTATATAGCATATTTTCACAAAATGTGAAGTGGTAAGAAGTGAAAGTGATTCTCATGCTTCATTTTATATAATGATCTTCATCCTTCTCAGGACCTTCGAAAAGCACCTTTTAAGTTTAATTTTCTGAATGTCAATTACTGTCGAATTCAGAACTTAAAAGACTCGCATGGCCTATAGATGAAAGTGACTCATTCTCGTTTTGTTCTCCAGAGTGCATATTTTAGCAGAGGGAGTTGCACTTATGCCTCCCAAGATGGTGTAGCATACACAGGAATTCCAGATCCTGCCAATACTGAACACTATGTGGCTTCTCTACAGGCAAGACGAGTCTTGCAAAAGTGAGCCTCACAACCTCTTTAATCCAAAGTTTTAGTTACAAAAATTGAACTAAAGTTTTAAACTTTCTCTCTGTTTCATCAGAGAAATGGTAGATGGGTTTCTTCTCCAAAAAGTTAACTCTCTGCAGATGATATCCGACTCAAAATTACCATTGCAATATACCGTGATTTTGGTTTTTGTGGAAAACAACAATCCGGTAGTCCAAAAAGTTGTAATCTTGTTTTAATAAATTTTTGGGTTTTCTATGAAAACATCACATTCTGCAGATGATATCCTCCTGCTTAAGAAGTTGCAATCTTTGTGGCCTTTCAAAAATTGTATTTGTTCTATTTGTTTAAGAATCTTGTTTTGAACAAATTTTTGGGTTAACCTTTTGACAACATTGGCATTTGGATACTGAACTGAGCTTTTCATGAAAGCAAGTGTCATATTTTATCGTGGAAACCAACAAATTTTGGGTTAATTAACTATTTAAACCCATTAGTCGATTAAATGGACTAATGCAGATTAGTTTTGTTTCAGTGAATTAAACAATGTTTTCTTTTAATTCATGGTAACGTTTAACCATGGTTGAGTTTAGTTTCACCGCATTACCCTCTATTTAGGTAGTACCAACAACGGTAACTTTTAACCCATGGTTGAGTTTGGTTATTTTACTGCATTGTCCTCCATCCTTCCCTCCATTAACCACCGCCACCACGTTTTCATGACCAAAACGTCCTTCCCACACACGAAAGGTGAGGACAAACACGGAAACAAAATTAATGATCTCTCCACTATTTAAACATGCGGTCCCTTCCCCGGCATGAGCCAGTTGCTTCAGCAACTCACTTTTCTACTCTTCAAGAGAAAAATAGGGAAACAAATTAAGAAGAAAAAAGAATGAGTCTTTGGTCTCAGAGAGAGGAGAATGGTTATTTTAGGGTTGTTGCCTCCGCTCTCTCTGAACGGCTGCGAAGATGATGACTTCACCGTCGCTCTTTCACATTATTACTCTCACGAGCCCTTTCTTATGGTTCTTTGTTTAGAAAGCTTTTCAGATTAGTACTTCAACTTCTGATTTGCTTCGTTTCGCTCTCTGCTGTTCACAGGCTATGATGATTCACCTGCATTCACATGCATGTCTCTGGCTTTAAGGAAGATGAAATTACACAGTATGCCACTTTTAACTATTTATTTGCTATTTGAATTTTTTGGAGGTTGTTGCGTTAAAATCCCCTTAAGGAACCCAGAGAGAAATGGCACGGAAATCTGGAGAGTTCTGTGAAGGGAATAGTGTATGTGCCTGTCCTTTCAACACCTTCTTGCTTCCTTTACTAAACTCTTCTCTTGAAGCCATGGTACTGCAGTAGTTCCTTAATTTGTCTGCTTGGTTTATTGAAATTGTGAATCTGAGGCTTCGCTTATTTCTTCTGGTGCTGAATGCAAATTTGATCTTATCAATTTGGGATGAAGGGAGTAATTTACTTTATTTTTCCAAGTTAGTTCTATGACTCTGTTATAGAGCTTGTTTGGAAGAGTAGCATTTTGTGTTGGTATGATATTGAGGAAATGACACGGTTTACTGTAAATCTTGAAAATATTTGTCAATACTTGAGCAGATAGTTAAAGAATGAGACTTTGCTCTCAGAGAGATGGTGGGTTTCTGAGAGTGGTTGACTCCTCTCTTATTGTTAGTGGAGCCGATGATTTCATAGTGTATTTTGAGCAACAACACTCGAGGCATTTTACATGCATTGATCTTTAGACTATTAAGCAATTGTGCCATTGTTTGGAAGCGTAGCATTCTGTGTTGGTATGATAAATATTTGCCAATACTTGAGCAAATGGTTAAAGAATGAGACTTTGTTCTCAGAGAGACGGCATGTTCTGAGGTGGTTGACTCCTCTCTGATTATTATTGGAGCCAATGATTTCAGTGTATTTTGTGCAACAACACTTGAGGCTTTTTACGTGCATTGATCTTTGGACTATTAAGCAATTGTGCCTTTGTTTGGAAGCGTAGCATTCTGTGTTACTACGTAGATATTTGCCAATACTTGAGCAAATGGTTAAAGAATGAGGCTTTCCTTTCACAGGGATTGTGTGTTTCTGAGGCTGGTTGATTTCTCTCTGATTGTTAGTGGAGCAGATGATTTCACAGTGTATTTTGAGCAACAACACTTAGGCTTTTTATGTGCATTGATCTCTGGACTATTAAGCAATTGTGCCTCTGTTTGCGTCCTTATTAAAGACCAACAATGGTCTTAATACATCTACAATCCTCTGTACTTGGGGCCAACTGATGATTGACATCCCTAACTTTGCAAATGTTGTTTCAACTCTCTGAACTTTTTTACTGCAACATATCCCCAAACTTTTGTGACCGCAAGTAAAATTAACTGATGCCATTAGTTTAAGAATGAGGCTTTACTCTTAGAGAGATGGTTTGGTTCTTTAAGGGTGGTTGCCTCCTCTCTCTAAATGGTTGCAAAGCCGATGATTTTTGCAGATACTTAGAGAACCAACAGCCCTGTGCTTGCATGTATCTTTCTTCATATATATACCCACACACACAGAGATTGTGGAATCTTTCAAAATTGCTAAGGCGCACTAGATTATCTTAATCATCATCCGCAGCATCTCAACAATCAACTTCCCTTATTTTTAGAGGACGTGATGAATTACTTTCACATATAATACAGGGCATCAAGGAAACTGGAGTTGAGATGGTAGGGAAACTTGGAAACTTCGGTGAAGGGAGCTGTTTATGCAGTTGTAGTATCTGGAAACTGTTGACTTTATTTTTTTTTGACAAGTCATTTTATTTATCCCACCGGGAATTGGAATGTCTGTCTTTATTGCTTTTTACTACTTGATGCATTAAGGCTTAATTGCTTGTTTCTTTGTCATCCTTCACAGAAATCTGTTATGTAGCCTTGATATTCTTTGCTTTCCTTATTTGTGTCAGGCTGATTATAAATGTGAATCTGGGCCGTTACTTATTTCTTTTCTATTTATTTCCTTTGGGAGCAGAAGTACATAAAAGATTTAAGCTAAATTTTATTTATATTAGTTGAAGAATGAGGCTTTGCTCTCAGAGAGATACATTGAGTTTTTGACGGTGGTTGAACCCTCTTTGATTGCTGGTAGAGCCAATGATATGCTGTCTATTTTTATGTGTTAATACTCCTTATAACACTTTCTAGTATATAGATGATTTGCAGTCTATTTTTGCAGATATCTTTCAAAACAAGCTTTTAGTAGTTAAAGAATGAGGTTTTGTTCTCAGAGATGGTAGGTTTTTTTGGGTGGTTGACCGCTCTGATTGTTAGTGGAGCCGATGATTTCTTAGTCTATTTGACCAACAACCCTTAAGGGCATCTCCAATAATTCTCTTTATAATACTCTCGGAGGCTTTTCAAATACAGTAACCCGTGGGCTGTTAAGCAATTGTGCCTTTGCTTGTTTCCTTGTCTGTGAAGATCTACTTGCATTCACATACAATGATTGGCTTAAGGAACGAGAAGTTCTGTGAAGGAATTAAAGTATGTGCCTGTCCTATCTAATACCTTCTTCTTAGTTACTTTACAGTGCTATCTGATGTTGCTTAGGGGACTTACTTTTTTTTAAGGAGATTATTGGAGATGCTCTTACAGTCCACCAAACACATTAGGGATAAATCGCTCCTTGGCCCGAAAGTTGGGGGCAAACTTGCACCTTATCCCTTCATTTACTGTCTTTGTGAATGAGTCTTTGCTCTTAGAGAGAGTGGAATGGTTCTCGATGGCCTGTTGCCTACGCGCTCTCTGAACGGCTGTGAAGACAATGACATCACTGTTACTTGTTTACATTGCTGTCAACAGCCCTTTCTGTTGCCAGGAAGCTTGGATTGACACTAAACTCGCTAATACTTTCAAATTAGTCCTGCTTCCGATTTGCTTTGCTTTGCAATCTGCTTCTTCACAGGCTATGATGATTCACTTGCATTGACATGCAAATGAATCCTTTGAAGGAACCTGGAGATAAGCTGGATGGCAATCTGGAGAGTTCTATAAAGGCAATAGTACATGTATGTGCCTATCCTTTCAACACCTTCTTTTTCACAGGGCTCTTTTTGTTGCAACCATGGTGCTATGGTAGTTTCTTAATTTGTCTATTTGGTTTTTATTGACAATGTGAACCCGAGGTTTTGCTTGTTTCTTCTGGTGATAAATGCCAATCTGACCCTATCAATTTGGAACGGAGGGGGTATTTTACTTTAATCCTCAAAGTTAGTTCTATGACTTTGTTATAGAGCTTGTTTGAAAGAATAGCATCCTGTGTTGGTGTACAATAAACCTTGAAAATATTTGCAAATGCGTCAGCAAATAGTTAAAGAATGAGGCTTTACTCTCAGAGAGACGATGAGTTTCTAAGGGCGGTTGACCGACTCCTGTCTGATTGTAAGTGGAACTGATGATTTCAATGTATTTTGAGCAACATCCTTTGAGGCTTTTATGTACATTGCCTCTGGACTATTAAGCAATTGTGCCTTTGTTGGCACTCTTAGAACATCCCCAGCAATGTTCTTTAGGCTTAATACATCTACAACCCCGTGAACTTGTTTGTTATTTGAACTTTTTTTGTTAAGTCATTTTATTTGCTCCCCACTTTTGTGACTGCTAGTAAAGTTAACTCTAAAACTGATCTCATTAGTTTAAGTCTTTAAGAATGAGGCTTTGTTCCTTGAGAGATGGTATGGTTCTTTAGGGTGGTTGCCTCCTCTTTTTGAATGACTGTGAAGCCGATGATTTCACATTTACTTATGAACCAACGGCCCTGTGCATGCATATATCTATCTGTCTTTGATCATATATACTTGTACCCATAGGGGAATTTTCAATGTTGCTAAAGCACATTGGATTTTCTCAATCATCATCATCAACAAAAACAGTACAACACCAACAACTTTCCTTATTGCTCATAGGTTGTGATGATTTACTTTCACATATAATACAAGGTATTAAGGAAACCGGAGATGAGATGGCATGGCAACCTTAAAAACTTGTATGAAGGGGGCAGTTATGTTGCTTTCCTTCCTGGCTACTTCTGTCTTTATTCTTTACTGCTGCATGATGCTTTATGGTATAATTGCTTGTTTTCTTTGTCATCCTTCACAGAAATCTGTTGCAATTTTTTTAAAAAAAGACTGTATAGTGAGTAGTTTCCAATTTAATAAACACTGCACAGCCTATCCAATTCAGTTGCCCTTAGTCCATTCACTCCACTTCTATTTAGAGATAGGGTTGGGAAAGAGAAGGTAGCCCATTGTATAAGAGTGGGTGAAGTCCAATAGCGTAGTAAGGGAAACTAAGGCCAGGTAGGTAAGAGGCTATGAAAGAAAGGGGAGGGGAGGATACGTGGATGAGGCAGAGTGAGAGAGGTGACGTCTGTGAACTGATGAGAAGAAAGTGTGTGAGTGATGGGATGAGGTGTGTGGTTTCTGTGTATTGAAAGAACCCTCCCCTTCCTAATCACCCCGTCACTTTTCATCAATCAAACATCGTTTTGTTTCTTTCTCTCTCTCTCCTCGTTGTTAAAACCAAACCTTTAAAACTTCCGACCGACAGTATCGCGCGAGATGCGTGGGCGTTCTGCTTCTCTCTCTCCTAGTACTTCCTGGGTCCCCCCCCTCATTAGATTACCCACCTCCTCTGTACTGTCCCCCTCCTTACTATGCAAAACTTTCAACTTTACCCTTCAATTTCATTCTTCTCTCCAATTCGTCCTCTTCTGATTTCTCATTTGAACTTAGCTCCCAAGTTTTAATTTAGATATAAATATGCTAGTTTTGAACAAATTTTGTCTGTTTTAGGGAAAACACTTATTGAAAAGAGAAAAAATCGTTAATCTTCTGATCCTGAAATTATCATTGATAATAAAATTTGAGTAACATTTAAAGGATAGATGAAAAGAGTTTTACTCATCATGATATACACAACTAAGGCTAAGAACTCATTTCTTGAATCCTGAAATTTAAAAAACCATACTCTTACCAGTACAAGATTTTGTAATTATTGTTATACATTTACAAGGTCAGGAAGAGAATTTCCACATTTTTTGACCAAACACTTCTTAAACATGGCTACTTCCAGGTCCTCCTAGTGTTAGCACCACACCTTGAAGATCACTTCTAAGTTTTGGTTCCTTGGCTATTCCCACTGATGATGCAGCTTTCATCACTGGATAGCCTCTGGTCGTTCTCATCTGCCCAAAACTCTGATCTGATTCTGGTACTGAGAACAATGCAGGTTGTCGAACAGGTTTTAAGGGATCGATATGGCTTGAGTTTGGCAATGGCTGAACAATCCCGATTTGAGTTGCTGGAGATGAACGATTTTGAGCTACAATTATTCCTCTCGATACAACCTCTGGTGCCTGAAGATGGTAACGCCTCCTTAAGTTAAGATCAATGAACATACTTGCATACATTAGTAATGGATATATATAACACGGTTGAACATAGAAATCTTACAGGTGCAAACAAGACTCCTCTGTATATCTTCCCATTAACAGTTGCTGTCATTAGCAGACCTGAGTCAAATGTTCCATCAACTTTTCCGCGGACGTCAGAACCAATCTAGAATGATCAAGCAAAGATAGTTAAGATGTATCATAGCAAAATGTTCTTTCATGTATCAGAAATTGGTGAACTGTAATTTACCATGTTTTGAATAGAAACTGTGTCCACGGGTTTGTGTTCAACGGCTGGAAATGGTGTGCCTTGCCTGCCTGAATGACCATTTTCTGGTTTTTGACGTTCTTGTAGAGATTGAAGGCTGTATGGAGATCTTCGGACCATATTTCTAGGATCTTTTTGGTTAATTGTAGCATCATTGGGTTGGCAGTTTCTCGGAAACTGCTTGAACAGATTAAATCCTCGAGAGGCTGCAAGGGGATCTGAAACATTCAGAACCGGGGTTTGTTCTTGGTCGGATTGAGATGGAGATGAATGTTGTGAGAGAGAAAGAGAATGCTCTTCTTGTTCTGATTCAACCTCCCAGCCCTTCGAACTACTTGTTCTTTCTCGCTTTGGATGTGGATTATCTGAGAGAAAAGATTCACATCAAACTCATCGTAAATTTCATGTGCTGTTTAAATACCAAGGTTTTTAGGTCAAACAAACCTGAGGCAAACCGAAAATGTTGCTTTGATTCTAGTTCTGGTTCATGAACTCTCTTTTTCACCATTTCACCATTTACCAGCAGCATAGTTTCCTGCTTTACAATGGAAAACTATTAGTCACCCTTGATAATTGACATCAAAAGCCATGACTCAAGGAAGATGCGCATGGTTTTGTTTTTTTTTTTTTTGGAGAGCAATTTTATTACCGAGCTATTTTCTGCTCCTCTAGAGAGTCTTCCCTTTACTTGATTCCAATGATTTCCAAAAATCTTGCACATGGAGATATTGTAACGACCATTTGGATGCTGTGCTCCGAGCTGTAAAACCAACAACTCGTTTAGAGGTCGCTCATCTTCTCCACACCTGTGTACATGGAAACAAAAGATAAGCATGAAGAAAGTTGTTTACAATGTGAAACCTGGATGAACAATAAGATCAAAGTGTGATATTAGTATTACCCTCCATAAATTACGATGTCAGAGTATGCCACTATGGCAGTGTGAGAAAACCGGCCTTGAGGTTGCTGGCCGCATATTTTAAGCTGACTCCAGGAACAAGTACTCACATCAAGCACCCAAACATCATTGTAGTAATGCTTGACTCCAACCCCTCCAATAACATAAACCTGCAGATTGCAGACGGCACATTCAAAACCCTTCCAACAATCAAATCCGATAGAGAGTATCCAAACAACGTGCATCAATAATGCAGTCTGCAGACAACAACTTCCAGATAATATATGCAAGCAGACTCGACTAGACTTGCCTTAGTCCCAATGTTCACAGTTGCATGACCTGCTCTAACACCCGGTGAAGGTCCTTGAATGACAAGCTGTTACACCGAACAGAAAAAGTCACGTTAGATCATGTTCCAGCAATAATAGACATTATAAATCTTTCAAAAGTGCAAGATGTTTAATCTGAGAAAAGATCAAAGGAAAGTATGTACCTTTGTCCAAGTCATTGTTTCCAAGTCAAGCACATCTACGCCACCGTAATACCTATCACCGCGATCACCACCATACACAAAAAACTTATTACCTATCGCGACAGCACCATGACTATCCCTGGCAACTGGGACACATCCATTCACCTGAGGAGAACTCCATCTCATAGCATTGAGGTCCAATATATGTAAATCATTCAAATAGTTTGCTTCACCTTCTCCACTACCTCCAAATATCATCAACTTGTCATCACCAATTAGTGTCGCAGTGTGGCTTTCGCGCGGCAAAGGTGGAGTCCCCGTGCATTCAGGGCTTGTCCACTCTTTAGTATTAAAATCTAATATGTGCAAATCATTTACTTTCTTGCAGCCATTAGTGCCACCAAACACGATCATCCGGTGGCCTACAAGAACAGCACTATGACTGTCTCTCGGACCAGGCCCTTGACCGACAGTAGCCAAAGTGCTCCAAACCATTGTATCAAGATTTAGTATAAGAACATCACTGAAATGCAGGCCTCCACAGCATCCCTGCCAGGCAGAGAACATAAATGGTATAACAAAGCCAAAATCTGACACTATTACATGATTATTGAGCACACAATTTAGGCGATTTTTATTTATAGACATGATAATGTGAGATATGTAGGTATATAACACGTTTATGACACATAAACACGAATTACCGCTCCTTATGAATCCAAAGTGCAATTGCACAGCCATATAGAGAATTCATGAAAATACAAACTACACGAAAGTAAAAAAAGGAAACAGAGAAAGCAAAATTCAACTAAATAGAGAAGGACTTGCAGTCTCTAACTGCCGTGGAGGCCTAAATTGTGATAATATTTCTAAAAAGGAGAGACAGAAAAGGACATGAAGAACATGTTTATATGAAGAAAGCAGAACCATTACCATCCTCATAGCAGATTACTGCTCAACTAAATACAGAAATTGTGACTACCAGTTTGAGTCTGTGACAAACTGCAGATAACACTCCAAACATGTACTACATGAACAGAATATACTAAACAATTAAATTTCACCAAGCAAATTATCCTTCACTTGTATATGCCAATTTTTTCAACCCAAAAGAGAAATTTACAAGAAAAATACAGGAAAGCAATAGAAACAAAATATAGTCATTGATTATACAAAAAAGGAGAAAATAATGTTATTGGTAACATACCCCAAAAACATATAGAGCACCATGAGAGTAGCAAGAAGAATGACCCCATCTTTCAGAAGGATTAAAACCCAGAACTTTAGGATACAGCCACATT
>CAODLS012288900.1:0-14946 GCA_948243855.1 Flueggea neowawraea | reverse complement strand
TAGGTTATTGTGTGTGTGATTTGGTAGAGAGGAGTAGATGTTCTTCAGCAGTCCTTTAGTGGCATTAACAAGGTTTAAAGGGATCAAAAGCTTGTTCTTTTGGTTCGGCTCCTTTGGTGGTACAAGTTTCGATTTTTCTCACAACGTTAAGTATACTTCTTGACACCAAACTTTCTGTTTTGTACATGCATGTTCTTGGGTGGTTTCTTTTTGTTTTGGTTGGACTAATAACTTTCAAAAACTCATAAGAAACCCAACATTTCTAATATTATTACTTTAAAAAGAGCCCATTATTAATAAGAAAAAAGAATAAAACAATGGACTTTGAAGATTTTTAATACTATTATTTCAAAAATAGCTCATTATTAGTAAGAGAAAGAGTAAAAAGATGGGTTCTACATATTTTTAATGCCATTAGTTCAAAAAGGTCCATTATTGGTGAGAAAAAATAGAAAAAAAAAAGGTTTTCTACATAATTACAGAGATCAAATATTTATATTATAGCATTGGATGCCAATTTTCGATATTACGCGCTTATTAGAAGAATTTCTAAATTACACTTTTACGCACTTGTATATATGTATTATATATATTTGTATATTGTATATATATTATATATATAATTTATAAATATAGTATAATCAAATTATAAAATTAATATTTGTATATTCTGCATCTTTGTAAAAGATATATAAGTTACAAACATAGTATAAACAAATCATAAACGTAATATATATAAATTACAAACATAACATAAACAAGTTGTAACACTAATATTTGTATGTTCTACATCTCTGTAAAAGATACACAAATTACTCATAAATATAACATAAACGTAGTATATACAAGTTATAAACATAACATAAACAAGTTATAAAACTAATATTTGTATGTTCTGTATCTCTATAAAAGATATAGAATTTACAAATATAGCATAAATAAGTCATAAACAACACTCTAATTTTTGAAAAACAGAACAACACCCTAATTTTAAAAAAAACAGAACAATACTAACAGAATATCAACAATATTCTAACAATATATAAATAAGAGTCGATAAATTTAAAAATATGAATTTATAAATTTAAAAATATTAAAAAGTAAATATATAATATGAAAAAATGAATGGTATAAAATAAATATTGTGAAGTATTTTAAGTATGTGTAAAAACCACAAGAAAAGGGCAAAATACAAAAATTACCCATTTTAAAATTTAACTGCTGAAAATAGGCGAAATATTTGGATTTGGCGTCTGCGGCTAGCAACATCATTTCATCGGCAGAGCTAAACTTTTAAACGGAAAATTGACTTTTATGCGGACCCCAAAAAACGCACGGAGCCCAATTCTTTTTTAATATTAAACTAATAAATTTAATTTCAGCATAAAAATAACATTTCAGCACTGACATGAAATTTGAACACTGAAATTATTTTTCGTACGGACACCAAGACATAATATTTTTTTTAAATATTAAATTAATAAATTTTATTGAAAATAAACCTTTAATAAATTAATTTCAAATTTATTTTTTCAATTTTTAATTTTTGTCCTTTGGGTAAATTACATGAAAATTTCTAATTCTCTCAATTTTTCATTTTAATTATTTTCTGTATTTTTATTTTTTATACAAAAATGACTCAATTTACTATTGTGGCCTTTGAAGCAATCAACTATTGATTTTCTTAATGATCCTCAAGTAGGTAATTGATGACATACCCATTCCACTAATATGGTTATCTTTTTATTCATAAACTAAAAATAAACCTAAAATAAACCAAAATTTTAAAATCTCAAAGTAAAATAAACTAAAATAAACTTGAAAACCTAAAATAAACCTTTTAAAACCTAAAATAAATTTAAATTTAAAAAACCTAAAATAATCCTTTTAAATCTAAAATAAATCTGAAATAAATCTTTGAACCAAAATAAATCAAAAAATACACTTAAAATAATCAATCAAATGACATTGACTAAAACCTCTGTTAAAATGAGGAGAGAGAAGATGAAAAAAGTAACTGAAAGGGAGATAATGGACTCGTTTGATATCATAGCATATTCTGTATTTAACATATAATATATAGTATATTTTATATATTATAATAATAAAAATAAAAGATGATGTAAATATTTTTGTTTTATATGAAATGATATTTTTGTTCCTTCTTAAAAAATTATGTTATTAAAAATCGACAGAAATATGGGTACTAATGTCATTTTACATATTAAAATATTATTAAAAATTACAACATACTATATGCTATGGTGTGATTATCAAACAAGTATGTTGTGTATTTTTTATGTTATATGCTACTAATATCCTATATGCTATTACATGAACATATATAGTATATGCTATTAATATAATATAAACATACAAAATATACTAGTATATACTAATATACTATATGCTATTACATGAACATATATAGTATATTCCACTAATATAGTATATGCTACTAATATACTATATGCTACTAATATAGTATAAATAACATATAGTATATGCTACTAATAAAAATGAACAGGACACAGGGCTGAAGATAAAAAATGCCATATTAAAAGATAGACTTAGCGTGCAAAAAGTTGAATTGACCGTCGAAGACAAACTCAAAAAAACAATGACGTGAATACATAATTAAAAAAGAAACAATGGTGCACGATGTATTTTAATAAAAAAAAAAAGCTTTACCGATTTATAATACAAACAAATGGGTTCTACAAATTTATACTATCAACAAATAAAAAGAGCCCATTAATAGTGGGAAAAAAGAAGAAATAAAAAAGAGACCTAATGTTAAAAAATTCTAAAACATATGATTAAAACACATATAAATTCTTTGTCTCCGTAAAAAAGACTAACGCATTTCTCTCTCTCTCTCTCAATCCATTATCTCTTTAGATTTAATCTTAAAATTTAGCTAATGTCTTGCAAATTATAAAATTATTAACTATTCATGTCATTGTAACTTCTACAGAAAAAAATTCAAAATTAAAATTAATTAAATCTTATCGACGTTCAACATTGTTATAAGAAATATTAAGTAATTTGATTATTTTATCAATTAAAAAAGATTCACTTTATAAACTCAAATATAAAAATTTTATTATTAATTTTAGCTCTCATAAAATAAGCGAAAAATTAAAATAATATATATATAATTAATAAAAGGCCTCTAAAATTATTTTTGCCTACGGCCCCAAATGTTCTTAAGAAAACAGAAATGAAAGTGCAAGATTTTTGCATTTCCAACTCACATGCCGCACATGACTGTCCTCCAAGTGACACGTATAAGCGTGTGACATTTGTCCCAACTACAAAACTTTTTAAATAATTAAAAATTATTTAAAAATTGTGTAAATTGTATTTTCTGTTTGAAAATGTGTATATAAAACTTATTAATTTAAAACATGTAAGTATTGCTCTCATTTAGTTGATTGAGATAAGTTTCAATTATGTGTGATATACGTGTATGCATAGGTCCCTTCTATCTATAATTAATTAGAGGAAATTAAACCGAAAATACCAATTTGAAATTCTGTTTTGTTTCGTACAACTGTTACATTCTAATTTCTCTTTTATTTTTTTTATCAGGCCTTGAACTCACTAAGAAGAGACATTTAAACACACCCACGCGTGCCTATTGGCGCGAACCTTGAACTTCAACATCAACAAGGGGTACTCAACTACTAGAGCTACCAAGTCACGACTTTACGCCTTTGTTTCTAATTCTATACGCCTATTCTCACTTTAATTACATCACTATTTAATTATTTGTTTTAAATAGTTTTTCGCCTTTTTTAAATGTTTTCCATTCTTTTCGGGATTGAATTTTTGTCTTCTTTCTCTCCATTACATCTCAACATTGATCTCTCTCTTCTTACTTTCCTTTCTTCTCATTTCCTTTTTCACCGAAATTCTTCTCTCGCTGTTCGTTTCTTTTCCTGTTTTCGTACTTTGTTAGGGTTTTCACTTTTGTTGATTTGGGTTTGTCTTACGTTTTCCAAGTTTTCTTGTTTTATTTATACGTAATTGGTTTTGCTTCTTAATCTAGGAATTGTTTCCCTCGCATATTTGAATTTCTCATTCTAGACCTAGTATTATGAGGAGTACTTCTAAGAGTTTGCCTTTTTGTATTGTTTCTAACTCTGATGTGAACAATTCTCATGGCTCTTTTTATTTGATTCGGAGAACTCTTTGTAACACCTCGCTCGATTTTCGGTTAGACCTCAAGGTAATTTCAAGCTGTTTGGGTGAAGTATACGTTTGCTCGAGTAAATGGTGTGTTATTTGAGTAGTGTAGTCATTCTTGAGTCTCGAGAATAATGTGTTACTCAGGTTAAATTTCTTTTACTCGAGTGATATGACACTTGGATAACTCGAGTAAGCCATCTTGGTTATTCAAGTTAGATAAAGCTCGACTAACTTGAGTAAGTCATTCTATTACTCAAGTTAGCACTGCTCTCGGAACTGCCCCTGGGAAAAATTTCACTCGAGTAAGAGGAAGGGTTGCTCGAGTTAGCCAAGGCAATTACTGAAACGGTTCGTTTTGGGCATCGGGTCTATATATACCCCCATACCCGACTTGTTTCGGCCTCACTTCACTCTTTTCACTCCAAATCCGTCCTTTTCCTCTCTCATTGCCTCTCCTTCATTTCTTTCAACTCCTTGAGATAAGATTACGTTTTTAACTCGATTCTTTCTTCTATTTCTTGCAAGAATCATTTGGGATTTTATCATTATAAGCCTAATATGGCAATCCAAGAGAGGGGCAAATTGGATTGCAATAAAAATTTAAAACCTTTTTGAACACTTTTTTCAATATTTGAAAAATCCAAACAATAGATCAATCCAAAATACAACCAACTCAAAAAGAAATTAAAGAGATGAAAACATATACCTCTTTTGTTTTTCAAGGAAACAAACAAGGAAACCTATACTAACTTTCAAGCTTAACACCAAAGCTTAACTACAAGTGTATTCCCAAACTTAAATAGATCTCACACACCAACCCAAACACAAAAATAGTAAAGCAAAGTTCAGTTGGTATGCAAAAGATCAAGAACAAATAGAGAGAGAAAGTCAAAAATCAAAAGTAGCAAAGCTTGGGCACTCTCTCATCTCTCAATATTATTCATGCCTTTCTTATGTATGGGGACGTCTATTTATAGGAATTCTCTAAAAATTAGTCGTTGTAAATTCCAATGTATTCGTTGTGATTTAAAGATAAAATTTTGATTTTAATGACATCACCCTTTACTAGATGTGTAGATATTCCTCTATGTACGTAGTCAGTTAAGCAATCAAAGTTCAGCATGTATTGATCTACCATCTGCGTACCTTGTCTGGACTCCAATAGTCACTGCCTTGTAAAATCAAGTATCTACGTGCTTAGAACATTATCTGCATATGTAGGTTGTGATCTCTGCGTGCTTAGACAAAATCTCCAACGTGCATTGTCGAGTTTCAAGATCACACATTTGATTCTTCACGTTAGCGTATCATAAATTCTCAAAATTTAGATTCCTAAGGAGTGTATAACAAATTTGGCAGTACTTGATCTTATCCCCCTCTACATGCGTTGATGCCAAAATACGTGCGTAGTTCTTTTGATTCAACGATGCCACCTTTACACCTCTACGTCCTTTGGACTAGATAGACTATGTGCATCATTCTTGACATTCGGGCCTTCCCACAAATTCACTCTTTCTGATAGAAATTTGACTACGTGCATTGGCAAACTTTTGCATACTAAGATATTCTCATATTGTAAACCATTATATCTCTTTTACCCATTTACATGCTTTGAACTCCTTCACAACGTGCTTAGAAAATATATGGAACTTTTTATCTTATGATACACAAAACCTATGTGCGTTGACCTTTGTCAACATGCTTAGTCACATTCTAGTGATTTGCACTCCCCCTCAGTCAATGCATCTAATTTTGAATGACTAAAACAAGGATTTGATCAAGATTGTTTAGACCTTGTCCATTTGTGAGCACAAAAAGAATAATTCCAGTTTTAAACATGATTTGTGATTTAACAAAGTTGACACCAATCAAAGACGTTAAAACATATCAAACTCTTACACAAATTTGATGCCAATTAAGACGTTAACACATCAAAATCTTAACACAATTCTCCCCTTTTTGTCAAAAATCAAAAAGATTTAAACACAATCAATATGAATGAATATATAAACACAATCAGAGCAGAAATGTATATATCAAAAACTCAAGGTATAACATAATATAGTCATAGATCCAAAATACAAGATAGAAATATCATACAATGCAAAATGTATGATATGTCGATCCTATGCCTATGAAAGTCACTCTGAGGGTTGATAGGGAATTAAATGCAAGTTCTGATTATTGCTTAAACCCAACTAAATTGACAACTTCTTCATTCTCTATATTAACAGAAGATTTTTATTTCTCAGTTTCTTGAGGAACTTAAGAATCGGAGCAAGTTGTTTTTGAAGAAAAATATGGAACAAGTATCTCCTCGATAGATTTTCCAGTCCTAATACTGTCCAAGCATTTAAAATTTTCTTTCAATAACTCCTTAATCACTTCCAAATCAATCTCAATTTTTACTTTAAAATTCAAAAAAGCTTTCTCTAATTTGCCAAGTCTGCTACCTTCAGCAGATCTTGAGCTTCATCCAACACCAACTGGTTCATTTTCAGCTTCATCCTCTTATTGTCCCTTAGCTATTTTCTTTTTTTATCCTCATTGTCTCTCCTGATGTAAATCATCTCTTCAGGTTTTGGCCTTTTTTCTCATCCCTCTTTTCTACACATCACATCAGTCACATATCCTCGGTTCAGTGTTCTAAAAAGCCCTAATGTTTCTCAAGGATTCTTGGCGAATTTTCTTGGATTCCACCACTGGAAATAATTTGAAACCCTCCAAGATAAATTTCAAATTCTTAAAAATTCTTACGAGGTGATTTGGAAAGAGCACACTTTCCTTTCTCTGCCTATCTTTATGTACAAAGGTCGACATGTTAAAATGCTTCACTTTTTTTATTATTCAATCCAATACCACAAAGGCAAATTTCACCTTCTTGCCTTTTATCAAAAGATAAATGGTAATTTCATCCTGAGCCATCATAAGAGACTGTGTGAGATTTTGGTTGTAAAACCTTGGTGAAAGCTAGGTGCACCATCTTCCAATATGCACATAAATCATTCTGATCTAGTAGTTTTGTTGTAACTTCCACCACTCGATTTTTCTCAAACATGAATTTTTTGATTTCATCAATATTCACAACAACCGTTTGAGCCTCCTCATCTATGTACTCCTTAACTCCACCTTTCTTAGGCAAACAACCATTCAATGGCAATTTAAATAGCTTGTGCAATAACTCTTCAGTTGCCAGAACTTCAACTCTATTAACTTTACTTTTGATTCCAATATCTTGATATCTTAAAATATCCTTAATACCATCATTGACCCACTGCTTAGCATTAGCATAAAACTCTCTAACCAATTCAGGATAATAATCACTTTCTTCAGCACATAAACCTCTCAAACCATAACTCACAAAATCTCTTTCCAAATTCATTCCACTCTCCTTTAATGATCTGAAATCTAAAACTCTTGAATCCGACATAACTACACCTTCTAACACCTTATTTAGCTTAGCAGATTCAAGGTCACAAACCTCTTAGAATCAAACTCCTCAACAGATTCAATGGGCACCAATTTTCCTCTTCATATTTCTTGAGGGAGAAATAAGATTACCTCTTGTTTGATTTTGTTCTCTGGAGCTTCTCAGCCTCTTGGTAGCCTTGGACGGTTCACCTTTCTCAGAGTTCTTAACCACATGAACTCTTTTTGATTGCTCATTAATCCAGTTCGTCATATTTTGAATCAAGATTTTTTTGCTGCGACGTATGAAGATTAAGGTTTCAAAGTGCGTTAGGGTTTCTGAAATGAGTGAAATTTGAAAGTGATTTGGGTTGGATTTGTTTAGAATTAGTGAAAATAGGTTTACTGGCTTGATTTAAGAGTATCGATTTTGGTGGGAAAGGCTAGGCAGGAAGATTTCATTTTTTGGCTCTGAAATTGAAAAACTGAGAGGGAAAAGGTTATTCTAGTTTTAAAACAGATAAAGATTGACCTAGGTGCGTAGCGATAAGCATATGTACGTTAATAAATAAGCCAGTGAAGACCTACATACTTTGAATTTCTCAACTATGTACTTAATCGAGGCTTCAGGGTTTTGAAAAAAACGGTTTTGGTAAAGGGTTAAACTCTACGTATGCAACAAGCATAATCTACATACTTAGATGAGCTTTATGGCATCTATGCACTTTCTCCAATTTTTACGTACTTTGTAGCCATTTTCCAGTTTGCCACTGCACGCATTATCCATTCTACGTGTATCATCAATCCTCACTCTATGTACGTTATACACTTTCTACATCTGTAGATTTAATAACTCTTAAGCCAGTAGGTCTGCTCTAAAATCTACGTACTTTAATACTCCATCAACGTTCCTTTGAACGTGTGCTTCTCCACTGCACGCGAGTTTACCAACATCTACGTGCTTTGTCAATAATTAAAGTGCGTAGCCACTTTAAGTCCTTGAACCAGTAGATACACCAACAAGATCTACATAATTTGTCCAATCCTCAAAGCATTTATATGAAATATACCTGGCACCCACAAACCACACCATTCTTGATAGCGTGCTTAACACATATCCAACATGCATAACACTATTCTAGAAGTATTCCAGTGATCACTCTAGAAGATCTACGTGCTAAACACATATACAAAACACGTAGCATTTTCCAAGAAACATTTTAATTATCAACCTTGAAGATATACATGCTTAGCATCCCCTTTAAAGCACTTAGCATCCAAGATCTGAATACTAGAAACAACCAAGTCTTCAACTATGTGCGCTATTCTTACCTCAACGCACGTAGAGACTATCAGATTCTGATACTTAACTCATTTATCCTTCAACCTTAATGACTTCATTTTAGCATATGGATCACTTTGCTGTATATGCATGAATGCATATGAAAATAAAATTATGCACAAATATAATCACTTAAAAATATTGAAATCACACATAACAATGCCCCTACGAATGGAAACAAAATTATTTTCATCAAGGGGTTTTATCAAAATATCAGCAAGTTGATCATTTATAGAATTCAAGTTCAATATCACCCTTCAGAACATCATCTCGGATAAAATGATGCTTGATATCAATATACTTTGTTCTAGAGTGTTGAATAGGATTTTTGAAATATTTATGGCATTTCTATTGTCACACTTGATAGGAATTTTCGAAAAACTCAATTTGGAAATGAAGAAGTTGTTGTTTAATCAAAATAATTTGTGCAACACAACTACCTGCTGCTACATATTCAGATTCAGTAGTTGACCAAGCAACACAATTTTATTTCTTTGAAAACCAAGACACATGTGCACTACCCAAGAATTGGCATGTGCCCGATGTACTTTTCCTATCAAGTTGGCTTCTGACATGATCCATATCACTATAGCCAATAAGATCAAAGTAATCATTCTTAGTATAGCAAAGACCAACATTATTAGTTTCAATCAATTACCTAAAAATTATTTTGACTACTTTTAAATTAGACTCCTTAGGGCATGATTGAAATCTAGCACACAAGCATAAACTAAACATAAATATCTACTATTGGTAAGATGAAGAAGTGAGCCAATCATACCTCTATATAGCTTCTCATCCACATATTTACCTTGCTCATATTTGGTGAGTTTTGTAGTAGTGCTCATAGGAGTTGGAATTGATTTGACATTTTCCATTACATACTTCTTCAACAAATCAATAATATATTTACCGTGATTAATGAAGATGCCATCCTTCATTTGCTTGACTTGCAATCCAAGGAAGTAGTTCAACTCCTCTATCATGCTCATTTCAAACTCATTTTGCATAAGCTTAGAAAACTAATCACACAAAGATTCATTGTAGAACCAAATATAATGTCATGAATATACACTTGTACCAATAGCAAATCTTTCTTTTTAATTTTTTTATAAAAAGGTGTTGTCCACCTTTCCTCTTGAAAAATCATTGTCCAAAAGATATTGGCTCAATCTTTTATACCAATTTCTCAAAGCTTGTTTCAATCCATAGAGAGCCTTTTTCAATTTGAAAACATGATTTGAAAAATGAGGATCAACAAAACCAGGAGGTTGTTCAACATAAACCTTTTCTTTGATAAAACCATTTAAAAATGCACTTTTAATATCCATTTGATAAAGCTTGAAATATTTAAAACATGCATATGTACACATAATTCGAATAACTTCTAATATTGCTATCAGTGCAAATGATTCCTTAAAATAAATATCTTCCTATTGGCAATACCCTTGTGCAACAATCCTTGAGTTGTTGGTCATCACATTGCCTTCCTTATTGTTAGTTCCTCAATCTTTTCTCTAAGACCTATACTTGCATCATCATCATCAACACTTGGCAAAACATTGTTAGTCTCGTCAAATGACATGTATAGATTCATTAACCTTCTCAAGCATTTTGTTAAAGACTCTATATGCTTTACTAATGGATGAATATCCAAGGAAATTCCCTCATCAAATTTAGCATCAAAATTTCCTAAGGCTTCCTTTCCATTATTGTGAACAAAACACTTGCATCCAAATGTATGAAAATATGAGATGTTGGGTTGCCTACCTTTCCATTATTGAGCCATTTTTGTTCAACATGTGAAATCCCATCTTGTTTTGATGATTGACAAAACATGTGAAAAATTTAAGTTATGCACCACTATGAATATACGCTACGCACGGTAAGTATGTATACCTGCATGCTCTGGAGATTGAAGGTATTCTATTCACGTTGCATTGGTAGAACGCATGAAGACGAAGACATCCATAAATAACTAGATTCTGAAGTCACAGAATCAATGTACGTTGCATTGATGCTACGCATGTAGTGCCTAGATTCCAGGAGGTAGTGAGTATCAGATGTATGGCTACGCAAGCAATGTTATCTCTAAGCGTGTAACATGAGGTCTTCAGGACAAGTGTAAAAGGTCATTAAATCATCCAAGGCACGTAAAAGAGCAATGGCAAGGCACATAGAATAATAAAATGTGATATTGATTTTCAACCTTTACGCATGCATAAAGAGTTAAGTGCGTAAGGAACTAAAGGTGCAAACTTTATTCAGACTGATCTCTACGCTCACAGAGAAGGAAACACAACTAAAGAATAGAGAATGAAAGTTTTCAAGATGCTCTTCAGAATTTGAATATTCCTGACACGCTGACGTATGAAATTCAAGGTGCAATCTTGAATCTTAGCAACACACGTTATGGAATATCTCTAAGTGCGCATAAGATGATTACTACGCACATAGCAGTTTTCAACTACACACATAGCAGTTTTCAAAGCACGTAGAGGAAAATATTTGAGGATCAGTGAATATTGATTTTCATGGTAAATCACGTAGCATTCCACAACACACGCAGAACTCTGATGAGATAAAGAGACTATGCACGTAGATGGTATTCTACGCACATAAATGGTATGATGTCAATTAAAAATTAGATTTTTCCATTTACTCACAACGACTCTTTCGAGACTTGCAACAGCTACTATTCATAGAATGGCTATAAATAGATGCCTTAAGACCCAAATAAGGCATGGAAAATATTGAGAGAATGCCCAAGCTTTGATACTTTGATTCTTGGTTTTTTTTCTCTCTACTTATTCTTGAGACTTTGCATACCAACTGAACTTTGATTTGCTATTTGTTTACTTGGGTTGATATGTGATAGTATTTTAAATTTGGGAACCCACTTGTAATCAATGTTTGGCATTAGGATTGAAAGGTAGTATAGGTTTCCTTGTTTTCTTCCTTGAAAAACAAGAGAGGTAGAGGTTTTCTTGTTTAGGCCTACAAAAACAAGTTGTAAAGGTTGCTTTTGAACCTGTGACAACAAGTGGTGTAAGGGCTTCCCTCTGCCCACTAAGTGAGGAGATTGTTAGTGGATTCAAAACTCTCTAGTGAGCTAGATGATTGGATGTAAGTCAATGAGGACCTAACCACTATAAATCCAAGCTTTGTGTTCCTCACCCTTCATCTCTTTAATTTTGTTTTGTGTTGATTGTGTTTTGGATTGAGCTTATGTTTTGATTGGCTAAAGTATTGAAAAAGTCTTAAAAAATGTTTTAAATTTCTAGCTAAAATTTAATTCAATCCCTTCTTGAATTTTCATATTGGGCTTACAATTAGTATCAGAGCTAAGTGCTCAAAATTTGAGGTTTAATCACCTTAAGTTCACGATCCAAATTGACATTCATGGGAGATAGTTTTAGATATGAAGGTTTTGAGTTTAGTTTTGATGATAATGAATGAAATACATCTATAAAAGAGGTGCAAAGTTGTAGACTTGCTGATATCTAGCCACAAAGTACTTGAATGAGCAATCTAAGCACGTTGATCAAACTAAAGACAATCTGGGTTTTCTGAAATACTCATTATGCACATAGAAGAGGATACAATTAACATAGAATGGATGGAATGTGTGTAAAAGAGAATGCAGTGCGCATAGATGTGGTGTATCAGAAGACAAAATGGTCCAGACTTATGTTGTGCACTTAGAAGCGAGACCAATGCACATAGTAGAGATGAGAAGGCTATTGGTCTGAAAGAGGCATCATACTACGCAATAAGAAGAGTGATCTATGCACGTAGATAGGCTCATGGTGAAAACTGAAGAGAGCTCATGAGACAAGGCTGAGTCGCGTGTTATCATTGATTAGTGCACGCAGAAGAGAAAAGGTAACATATTTGAAGTGATCAATGCTACGCACGTAGTAAGATATACTAAGCGGGTAGACGAAACTCTAGAATACTAAAAAATTCAAGACACTCATCGAGAATTTGAATTTGAATATTCTCTGACACAGTCACATGAAGAATCAATGGTGTGATCTTGGAAAAACCTCAATGCACTTAGCAAGATTGTGCAAAGTGCACAGCACGAAAGAGCTAGGGACACAGAAGACGATCAATGCACATAGTAGCCACCTGGTATCAATTTAGTTCAAGCAGTGACTACTGGACTCAAAGCAATACACACAGAAGGAAGATCAAAGAGCACAAAACTCAGTTGGATCAAGGTACTACGCAAGCAGATGGTGGCTAAGTACGTAGAAGGCGGTGACTTTATTTAATGACATAATTCTCTACTCTCTCACAGGGGCTACTTTAAGGCTTCAACGACTATATTCTTTCAAGTAACTATAAATAGACATCCCAAGCCAGAAGGAAAAAGAGAGAGACATTTTCTTAACTTGTTATTTATTTTCTCTCTTATTTCTATCAATCTAACCCATTTGAGCTATTTACTTGCTATCACATTTCTAGGTTGGTGTGAGCTTAAATTTGTTATATTCTTGGATTAATTTGTATCAAGCAATGTTGTTTGCTTGGAGTAGATAGATTTTCTTGTTGTGCCTTAGAAAAATAAGAGTGATTGCTATTGAGCCTTAGAAAACTAGAGTTTTGCTAGGTGAGCCCACAAAAACTAGTGGTTCATTTTGCTAGTTGAGTATGCAAAAACTAGTGATTTAGTTTCCTAGTTGAGCCCATAAAAACTGGAGGTTTGGTTTGTTTATTTTGTCCTTAAAATAAGGTGTAACGGTTTGTTTATTGATCCCGCAAAAATAAGTAGTGTAAATGGTTTTTCTCCACCCAGAAGTGAGGAGATGGTGGATTGAAATTATCTAGGAGATCTAGAGGAGTTGACGTAGGTCAAGGAAGACCGAACTACTATAAATTGAGGCTTTATTTTCTCTCTCCTTAACTCATTTACTTTTCTTTGCGTTTGATTTACTTTGTGTGTGGATTGGACCTTTGGTTTAAATTTGCTTCCACATTTAACTTTGTTATTTATTTTAATTTGCAAAAGATTTTCAACAAAGTTTTTAAACTCTCTAAAACTCCAATTCACACCCCCTCTTGGAGTGTCATTCCTATTGGGTCTGATCAATTTCAGTTGGTATCAGAGCTTGCGCTCTTAATATTTCTTTTAGCTTAACATCTAAAGAGTTAAAGATTCTAAAAATGGCGTTCTTAGATAGCATTCATAGATATGAAGGTTTGGCTATTAATCGTGCTTCTTTCTTTAATAGCAGTGATTATTTCTATTGGAAAACAAGGATGATGGTGTTTCTCAAATTTTAAAACAGACATTTGGAAAGTTATGGAGGAAGGTCCATTTGTGCCAACTATTAGTTTTGTGCCCTAGTCCAATCATTGATATACATTGTCATTACATTTATTTATTTAATAAAGATGTATTTCATTTCATATCTATGAAATATTATATTGTTTATTACAATAAAAATTCCATGAATAGTTTATTCTTCCTTATGTCATCAAGTGCGTGACTTGATAGTAAAACCATAAGGTAAAAAGAATACTATTCTAAAAGTCCCTAATCGATTGTTATGGGACTGATGACAAGCCAAGGTTAGTATGTTGCTAAGTGGATAATCACGTTTTGCTAATTATGGATATGAGATATCACTTAGAACATAGATACATGTTAGGGAACATGCATTGGACTAGCTCGCTATGAAAGTGCTTCATGGATCAATGTCACAAGTAACTTTCATACAGTGGTGACGTTTGAGTCATCTGACTGAAACTCACCATTGACTCCTACATGAGGAATCACATGTTTGACTTAGTCAAACGTTATCCGTAACAGGTTAACAATAAAGGCTATGATTAGATATGTCATGAATCTTTTAGAGGAGTGATAGTGAGAGTGATGGATTTATTCCTCTTATGAAGAGTGATATCTTTAGGCCACTTGATGAGTAGGATTGATGGAATGTATGCATACTCAAATGAATTGATAAAAGGGTTTATCAATGTCATTTGTATAT
>CAODLS012288694.1:0-15473 GCA_948243855.1 Flueggea neowawraea | reverse complement strand
AATTCATTGTACATGTATCTTTTATTTTGGAAATAAAAATATGAGGCATTAGTTTTATCATTCATTTATTTTCTGTGCATATATGATTGATAAAATGTCCATGAATGAATATTTGGCACTTGAGTTATCAAGGTTGAGGACCTTGATAGTAGAACCTGGAAGTGATAAAGAATTTCATTCTAAACATCCCTAGTCGATTATAACCACATGAGTGAAATAAACTAAGACTAGTATGAAGCTCTGTGCGATGATCATATTATACGGGTCATGGATAGGGAATATCTATCAGAGTTCATAGATACAAAGTTTGGAACAAGTTATCTGGATTCGATCCTCTAATGAGAATATTGCATTATAGCAAGTCATTCTCAAGCAATGCTTATATTGGAATCCTTAGACCTAAAATCACTATGGGGTCTTTGGTGACTTTTCGTATACAATAAAGTGGCCGTAACTGGTTGACAAGTATGGGTATGATTTGGTATGTGGAGAGTCTCGCAAAGAAACATGAGTGAAGTGATGGGATTGCCCCTCTCGTAAAGAGAGAAGATATCACCGGCCACTTGATTGTTAGAGATTAAGTAGTGTGCGGCTACGCCCAAATGAAATGATAAGAGACATCATTTGTTTGACATAATCAATCTTACCAGATAGTCAAGAAAATGATTCAGCAATTAATAAGGATGACTAGGCCAATGCCTTAAGCTAATCAGGATATCGAGAGGCAAAAGATCATATAAGGTTGCATCAGGTCTTGTTAATGCCAATTAACATCTATTCATTTTGGGTAATCTTAGTGTCTTGCTAGAGACCGCCTATGATTTATGGGTCCAAGGCCCATTGCCAGCATTGAATAGACTTACAGGATCGCACACGATTGAAAACTAAGTTAAGGGTAAAATCGTCTTTTTTCGGGCATTTATTTTATTGGATAAAATAATTTTGCACCATATGAGGCCCACATTGGATGTGGATTTAGGCATGGACATTGATTTAATTATCAGATATTAAATGAGGAAAAGCAGGGAAGAGGTTGTGTTGGAAAAGGACTCTTAAAACCTAAGCTAGTTTGGTCAAACAAGGACACTACAATTGAATAATTCTGGCCAGTTTTTGCTGATTAATTTTAGCAGATTTTATGGTGTTTTAAGTGCCTAAAAACAGTGAATATATAGGAGGGCTTTAGGGTTTTATTGATGCATAATTTTGGCAGCCACATTTGTGAAGAAAAAGTGAAAAACCGTAACCCCTTTTGGCCAACACAATTCTCTTCTCTTCTCTTCTAGTTCCAGCCGAATTTGAGGGAGAAAAACAGAAGATAAAACCTTTCTTCTTTCCTTATAAGCCTCCATAATAACCTCTAGTTATAGCTTAAAGAAATATACATCATTCTCTTTGTTTAGAGTCAAAGCCGAATGCCCTGTTTTGTTTGGACAAATTTTGTTGTTGCTAGCACATCCCCTTAACCATTTATTTTTTTGTGTGTGTGAACATAGAGAGGAGTAGTGATTCACATTCCTTTTCATTGGCATCAAGGCGAGGAGACGGTACCTTAACTTTGTTTCGGTATGGGCTCTATTGGTGTTTAAAATTCGGTACACATAGCTCAAGGGAGAAGGTATAAATTCGGCACACTTATTTGTTCTTTGTTATTATGTTTTGATTGTGATTTTTCATGAGTGTATCTTGGCTGGTTTTAGATGAAAGTTGTTTGTTTCCGCTGTGTTAAACCTCTGATAAATGTACATCAAAACCCTACATTACAGTCTTGAGACCCTTAGGGTGGACACAAAGTACTATTTTGAGCCCCTAATGCTGTCGACTGTTAGCCCTTTTGAGTCGGGTACCATTTGGACTCCTAAGGTTCCTAGTTTATTTGATATGATCTAGTCAGCACGATGCTAATATAATATGGGTGTATGATCAGTGATTACCAACTTTGTTTATCATCTAACACGATGTTTTCATAACATGATTAAGGGTTTTGACAGTGTTTTCGTTTTGGGTAAAATTCTTAGTTTGCATAAATGAATTTGAAAAGTTTCTATTCTTTTTGGATATATAATCTATGGTTATGTTGACCTGTTTCATATTTTTCATTGAAATTATTTTGGAAAAAAAATCAAAGTGATCTTCAGTAAATATTTTTTTAAAAGGAAATATTTTGGCTATTTCAGATTTTGGAAATTAATATTTTTATTTAATTTATTCATTCAGACGATTTGGTGACAGTTGTTGTCTAACTTCTTTGCGAGGATTTCGAAATGATTTTTGAAACTATTAGTTTGTATTTAGCATGTCTATGTATATATACTTATATATCTGCATGTTATATATTTTGAACTGTTTTCAAAGTAGTCTTTCTGAGGCACGTATGAGGTGATCTGGAGTGTCATTTTCTCACTATGGTTCTTACCCCTTTCTTTTCTGTTTATCTCCATGGTTCTTATTTTCAGGTGATTTTGGTTGATGGCGATTTAGCGACATTCAACACTCGGTGAGGCATTCTAGTGTTGCAGTCAGTGCCATTTTGTTCGAACTCAGTTATTTATTTTGTTAGTTGCTCCACACCGGTATACTTGTGTGTATTTGATTCTGTATATCTCTTTAAATTTTAAATGTGATTTATTATTTACCAAATATTTTATTATTATTGAAACTTATGTTTTATGCAAGTTTAGATTTAATTATTTTATTAAACTTAATTGGTTTTGAAATGTTTTTAAATAGATTAGTTTTAGTTATGTTCTCCAAGGCTTGTGCGAGATGGTCGGGCTTTCAAAGACGGTTTTCCTCGTACGTCAGTAATTGTCCGAAAATGGGTCATGGCAGTTATGCTATATGGAAGGTAAAATGTCATAGTAGTCATCTTCATTATCATTGCTTAGGTCACCCACTGTTCAAGAGCTGGAGGCCAATTCTGTAGCCTTCGACCTTGTCTGTAAGATTTGTTCCATGGCAGCCCACTATTCCCCTTCATTATTGGCCCCGGCTAAGGGTGCTTGGGCATGTAATTTTTGGGCCAAGAAGACTGGATTTGAAGGCCCTGTTGTGGTTTTAGCATGGACTGTTTGCAGCTGCTTTGATGATTCAGCCTTCTGAGCTTAGATCCATACATGAACTGCTTGTTTGGAAATTTTGTTCATCGGTTGGAATTTGTTTCACCATTTGGCTTTGAAGTTTTCAGACCAATGTAGGTAGTCCTTCATGTGTAATAATGTCAACATCCCATCTAAATACCCATGGGATAAAGAATCTTTTGTTGAAGGAGAAAAGTGGCGGCATGTGTTTTTCTTTGTTTGAGGGTGTAAAGTTTTGTTGCAAGAGTTCAAGTGATCCTTTGACTTCTGGTGGTAAGATATCTAAGATAATTCTAAAATTTTTCCACCAGTGAGTGAATCAGAATGAAATAATCGGAATCAAATTTTTATGGATGACTATGATTTTGGTTTTGAAGGTAAAGGGCATTATACCATGCATATTGGTAGTCCCAATAATTAAATGTAAGACAATGTGTCACCCTATTTTAGATTGAAACTGGTAATTTATGTGAAGTATAAAGTTCTTGTCCCCAGCCTAAATGATTTAGAACTTTGTGTATTTGGAAGGTTGAAAAGGCTAGTTCTTCATGTTTTTCGTGGAGGTAATGATGTTTGAAGGTCACATAATTGGTTGGTTCTAGAATGGACATGTAATATAACCGATTTTTGAAACATCCCAAGGTTTGAAGGTCCATCTTATGAACATTTTTCGAAGTGTGGCCATAGGTTTTGGATAAAGGAAACCATCTTCCACAATTATGATGGTTTGGTAATGTATTTTGAGGAAGTATTCAGTGTATGTTTTGGATTGGGAACATATGACTTAATTGTTTCAAAAGCTAGAAGTTGATTTTGAAATCTATTTTTGAGAAAGGGTGTTTTCAAGAGATGAAGAACCTTTCTCAGTTTTGGAAAAAGTTGGAGAGATTTTACTACATGAGCCTACTAGCTCTATGAAATCTTTTGTAATACTAGGAGTACTTCCTGTGATTGTGTTAGTGTCTCGAACCATTGTTGAATTTTTTGCAGCTCTGGTGTTTGAAAAGGTGATTGTTTGATTCAATTCTTTTGCTACTAATAGTTGTAGCTTCATCTTCAGAAACAATATCAAACTCGGTATTGATAGGTTTCGGAACAATTGTTGATTTGGAAATTGTTTTGGATTCTTTGTCTGCACCTCCTTGTCTTTCTCTTTATGAGGCATCGTCTTTCAGGTCCTATTTTGCAAAAATTCACAGGTTATAAAATCTGGAATTGAAATTGAGTCACCTTTAATATATTCAATATCAAAATAAAAAACTGATAATAAAGTTTGCCATCTTTCAAAAATTTGCATTGATGCAATGTTTTTAACATATTATCACAAAACTTATTTTGCAGACTTAAAGTCTATTTGTAATAAAATTTTTTGATTGAGCATATCACTTTTAAATTTTTGTATGCACTTGACAATTGAAAGGTCTCTCTCCTGATTGTGGAATAATTTTGCTCAGTGCTATTCCAATGGCCTGATGTAAAATGAACAATGTTTTCTTTTTCGTTTTGGACCTATTTTAAAATACCAACATATCCAATTTTGATGCATGTGTTTCTTCTATTTTTGGAAGATTGGGGTCATCTAGATGCAAACAAGGGATTTCTGCTATTTGTAACTTGATTAGCCGAAGTACTTTTGAATGTTCTTCTGTCCACGAAACTGGCTTCTTCTTAAGCCTAGCATATAATGGCTTAGCCAACCCATTCAAATTAGGATGGAAATCTAGGACATAATTTAGACTACCTAAAAATCTTTGAAGCTGGATTTTATCAAGAATTTTGTCAGAAAATTTGAATGCAAATGCAAGTGATCTTTGAATGCAGGTAATAATACCTTGAGTATGTAATGCCCTAAAAATCTAACGTTTGTTTGGAATAATGAAATATTAGATTTGGACACAAATATCCATTCTTTTTAACTATGGAATGAGCTCTAAGATGTTTGAAATGCCGATCAATGGCTTGGGAAAAAATTAAAACATCATCAATATAAACAATACAAAAATAAGAATATTGATTAAAAATATCATTCCTAATCCGTTGGAATTCCGAAGGAGCATTCTTGAGTCCAAAAGGCAAGACATTCCATTCGTATTGGCCAAAAGGAACAACAAAGGTAGTCTTGTATCTCTCTTTAGGGGCAATTTGGTTATGCCAGAATCAAGATTTCATATCAATTTTTTAAAAGATAAAAGCAAAATTAAGTTTTTCTAGTAAATCTTTCTTGTTTGGAATTGGATACCTGATCCATTTAAGGGCAGTGTTTAATGTTTTGTAATTAATGACTAATCTAGGTGTGCCACGTTCCACTTCTGCATTTGTATTGACATAGAAAGCAGCACAAGACCATGTGGGCCGAGACTTTGAAATCAGACCTTTTATTTCAAGATCTTGTAATTCTTTTCTACAATGATGTTCTATTTTAGCATTTATTTGGATTATTCTAGCCCTGGTAGTAATATCTCTTTCATTGAAGTTGTTTTTGTAGGGCAGGTCAAAAATATGTTGTTTTCTAGCCCAAAAAACATTTGGAAGATGAGAAAAAATTTCTTTTTCTATTTGGTTTTGAAATTCAGCGATTTTTTGTTGGATTATTTTGAATAAAAGTTGTTGAGAAATTTTTTGATGAGAAACAATTTGTTTAAGATTTTGCATGTGTTCAGTTTTTCCTTTTATTAAAACATTTATATGATTTTGTTAAACAAAATTTGGTTGAAGTAAATTAAGCTCTCTAGTTCTTGGTTGTTCTAGAAACGAGAAAATAAGTTTGCTAAAATTATGTTTGACAGAAATACTGTTGTGATCTACCTTGTAAGGAGTAATGTGGTTTATGAAAGGAGTTCCTAATATAACCATATGGTTTATATCAGTTGTGATTAAAAAGGAAGTTTTGATTAAACAACCATTATTAAAAATACTGGCATCACATCTATTCTTGATGTGAAGTTTTGAATTGTTTGCAGCAGAAAGACTCTCATGAGTTGGATGCTGAAAATGTTTTGGAATAATTCCTTCTTTAATACAGTTCAAATATGCACAAGTATCTAAAAGAGCAATTGCATTAATCTCAAAGTCTTCTGAAAAAGAATGTTTGTAACAACATATTTCCTAGAAGTAATTTCTTTTAAAAGACATAAGAAGTCTTCAGGAATAGGATGTTATAGGTTTGAACTTTCTTGAAGGTGATCTCCTAGTTTAGAAGAATTGTCTTCGTTGTCTGTGTCTAAGGCTTTGGATAAAAGGAGTTGGACACTACTATTGTGTTGTTCTTGTTTGTTTTTTAGTTGTTTAAGCTATGTTTTGATAGCCTAGATTTTTTTTTGAAGATCCTGAATTGATGGAGTTATAACTTTGAATTTTTCATGCTTTTTAAGAATACTAGTAAGATTATAGGAGTTTGGTTTTGGAGAAGGAAGGGCAGGTGAAGTTTTTTGGGGTTGTGCTTCCTCTTGTAAGGATTGAAAAAGTTTTTCAAGGTATTGTTTTTGTTTGATGGGGTCTTCTAATTGCTAAATAACATCTAAAGTGAACTTTTAATCTTTTGAAAGGATGTTGAGTTGGTTGGATAGGGTTTTAGATTCATATAAAAAGGTAGTGGAAGCAGTTAATTCATCAATTTGAAGACCTTCTTCCTCAGAATCTGTAGACATTGGGCTACTAGAATCAAAAAAATCAATGAGAAGGGCTTGGATTTTTTGAATAATATCTTCTTCTAACTGTAGTTCTCTCATTTGTTTGTTAAGATGACAATATTCTTGTGTGTATCCTTTTCTACCACATTTGTGACAGGTAATGTCCTCGAGGGTGTTAGAGCTATTCCCTAGCCCAATCACATGTTCATTGTCATTATTATTTAATAAATATGAGGCATTTGGTTTTGGCATATATATTTATATGTTATCATGTCATTTGGTAATGCAGTAATTTGATAAAAGTATCCATGAATAGTTGATTATGTCTTATGTCATGAAGTATATGACTTGATAGTAAAGCCTTAACATAAAACAATACTATTCTAAATAGTTTGTACTCATTCATTATCATGGGAATGATAATGAGTTAAGACTACTATGCACTCTGAGGGATGATCATGTTTTACTCATCATGAACATAGGATGTTACTCAGAACATAAATATATGCTGGGAACATGATATTAGACGAACCCGCTATGAGAAATACTACATCGAAAATGTAATCAGTATTTCTTATCACAGTAGTGATATTTGAGTCCTTTGACATGAATTCAACATGGATTCCTACATGAGGATCTTTATGCTTTGATATAGCTCAACATCATCCGTAACAGGATGGTAATACAAGCTATAATTAGACATATGGTAAATCATGTGGAGGAAGGTGAGTGACAGTGAAGGAATTAGTCCTGCTCGTAATTGAATGCGAGATCTCTTGGGCATTTGACAAGTAGGACTGATGAAATGCATGGCCGTGCTTGAATGAGATTGATAGGGTTATCAATATCATTTGTTTTGGTCAGTCTACTTGGGTATCAAGAAATATTTGATCAAGCTATATAAAGATGATGTGATCCATGCTTTATGCTTAATCAAGATATCATGTGACAAAAGTATTAAATATCGAATTGTGTTTTAGGTTTTGTCGAATCATCGAATTCACTCATATTGTGTAGTCATAATGTCTTGCTAGAGCCCGTTTATGACTTGTGGGCCTAAATGATTATTTGGGCCTACTGCCAATATTGAGTAAACCTACAAGGTTACACATTAGAATGAGCTATGGTATATTTATCTTGGTATTATTTTATGCAAAATAATTTGTTTATAAAATAGTTTTAAAACAAATTAAAATTCGTTTGACCTTGTCAAAATACTTTGTTTAACTTAGTCAACAAAAAAAAGAGTTTCTTTGACTTAGTCAACTAAGAGGGGATTTGACTTAGTCAACAAGGCAATTAGGATTTATTAATGGCATAAATAATTGAGGGCCGAATTTATGTTTTATTTATGAAGTAAATTTGGGCCAAATTTATTTATTAATTAATAAATATATAATTAAGTGGTTGGTCCTTACTAGACAATGAATAAGAGTCTTCTTGTAGGACAAGAATTAGATGTCCTAGTAAGACTAGGACTAGGGTTTATTACAGCCTATAAAAAGCCTTCTTATGAAATGTTGGAATTCACGGCTCGTTTATGACATTCATAATTAATCAATGCAGCGAAAATAACAAAAAAATTTAAACATTGAATTCCCCCAAGGACCCATGCACATCAACATATATAATTAGAGTTAGAAGATCTACCTTTCACCAAAGGTTGATCGTTTGGTTTTATGAGACGTTGGTGTAGCTCTTAGCACCCAAAACTCGAATCACCCTTTTGGAATCATGTTGCCTTTGCGTGAACGTGTCTAGAGGAATCCACATGAATGAACTTACCTTGGATTGGTGGAGTGTACTATCACTTCTTTTACAATCTCTATTCTAAAACTCACAAAATAATTTTCTCTTTTTGAAAGTGGCACTCACTAATTCGGCTAAGCCTTGAAAATAATGCAAGGAGTACCCCCTATTTATAGGCAAAAGAGGAGACCTAAATAGTTGCATAAAAGAATATTAAATTCCCTCCTTGACCTTGAAAAATTCGGCCTTCATCCTGTTTAAGCAATAGGGTGCCGAAATTGCTTTCCTAGTCTCACTAGGCTTGCCTTTCTTGTCCCACGAGAATATTCACTTCCTAATTAATTTTGTCACATACAAATTAGGGTTTTATTTCTCTTGTCAAACAAAAATAAAAATCCTAATTATTCATGGACTCCTAATTAGCAAATGCATGTGCCGAAATTGATCCCTGTCATACAAGGAAAGTGACTCCTGATTAGAATAGTAAGAGAGCTAAATTTCTCCCTCCTCTTTTAGGTTTAATGTGCCGAATTTTAACAAGGTCTTTATTAATGTTATTGGACTTTTAATTATATGATACATTATCATTAAATAAATCACTCATATGGCCCAAATTATGTCACACATAATTAAATAATTATACCCATGATAATTGCCGATTCATATTAAAAGTCCATTACATTAATGGACTATGTATTAAATCTTATTTAACATATAAATTATAAAACCTAAATTATTATTGATTAATCAAATTAATCATATTAATAATTCAATTACCACAAATAGATAACCTTTGTAAGCAATCCAATTCATTCTTGTATGTGACCCAATAGGCCCACTTGAAATTGGTAATGGGCATTGTCCCAAACCTTTGGGCTCAAAGTTCATAAGCGGTATCTAGTAATACATTATGGTAACCCAAAATTGTGTGGATGTCGGTGATCCGAGTTAACCTTTCACAGTCTGATATTTAGTTCTTTTGTCTCACGATATCTCATCTAAGCATAAGGCATGGTCACATGTCAACTTTATACTGTTTAGCATGTTTCTTAATCATAAGTAGAATGATATAACAAATGACATTGATAAACCCCTTTATGAATTCATTAGAGTATGCATACATTCCATCAATCCTACAAATCAAGTGGCCAAGAGATATCGCCCTTCATTAGAGGAACAAATCCATCACTTTCAGTATCACTCCTCTATATGATTTATGACATATCCAATCATAGCCTTTATTGTTACCCTGTTACGGATAACGTTTGACTAAGCCAAATGTGTGATTCCTCATGTAGCAGTCAATAATGAGTTTTAGTCAGATGACTCAAACATCACCACTGCATCAAAGCTACTTTGTGACAACAATCCATAAAGTGCTTTCATAGAGGGCCAGTCCAATACATCTTCCGCAACATGTATATATGTTTTAAGTTGATATCTCATATCCATAATCAGTAAAACATGATTATCCACTTAGGAACATACTAATCTTAATTCATTATCATTTCCATGGTAATGATTGATTAGGCACATTTAAAATAGTATCCCATTATCCTTATAGTTTTACTATCAACTCACACACTTGATGGCATAAGGAAGAATAAACCATTCATGGAGTTTTATCTTCATAAAACAAATAATATTTCATAGAAATAAAATGCTTCCTTTTATTAAATAAACCAAATGACAATGTATACATGATTGGACTAGGGCATAAAACTAACAGTCTCCCACTTGCACTAGTCCTAATCAGGAATGAACCTAATACCTACAGACCTAACATGTCTTTCATGTTTTGGTTATGGTACAGCCTTTGTCAAGGGATCTGTCGCATTGTCATTGGTGTCCACTCTGCATATTTTCACATCCCCCTTTCGACTATCTCTCGAATGAGGTGAAAACATCTAAGTATGTGCTTGGTTCTTTGATGTGATCTGAGCTTCTTGGCTTGAGCAATGGCCCCATTGTTATCATAAAATATGGATTTGTGATGCTTAGGACAACATCCAAACCAATAATGAACTTACTGAGACAAACAACTTCCTTTGTTACGTCTGACGCAGCTATGTACTCAGACCCTGTAGTAGAATCGACCATGATGTCTTGATTGGAGCTTCTCCAACTGACTACACCTCCATTCAAACAAAACACATAACCAGATTATGATCTAAAATCATCATGGTCATACTGAAAAATGGCATCAGTGTAACCACTTAGGACTAGTTCACCTTTTTATCCTCTGTAGACCAAGAAAACATCCTTAGTTCTTCTCAAGTACTTAAGGATATTCTTGGATGTGGTCTAGTGACTTTCACCTGGATCGGACTGGATTCTACTAGTCATACTTAGAGCATATGTGACATTAGGGCGTGTACAAAGCATGGCATACATGATAGATCCAATTGCAGAAAAATATGGAATCCTACTGATGTAATCTCTGGCTTGTCTTGTTGCCTTGCGTAATGGTTTTCCAAGATCCATGGGAATCATTCCTTTATTGGAATTCAGCATGCTAAACCTCTTTAACACCTTATCAATGTACACACTTTGACTTAGTCCAATTAGCCTCTTAGATCTATCTCTATAAATTTATATCCCTAGGATACGTGAAGCTTCACCTAATTCTTTCATTGTGAAACACTTTCCAAACAAATTCGTGGGACTCTGCAAGGTTGGAATGCCGTTTCCAATTATCAAGATGTTGTCAACATACAACACCAAGAATACTATTTCACTCCTACTAACCTTCTTGTATACACAAGGCTTGTCTTCATTCTTGATGAATCTAAACTCTTTGATTGCTTCATCAAAACGAAGATTCAAACTTTGGGACCCTTGCTTCAATCCAAAAATGGATTTTTGAAGCTTGCATACCCTTTTAGAATTCTTAGGATCGAGAAAACCCTCGGGTTATGTCATGTACTCATCCTCAATGAGATTTCCATTTAGGAAAGCTGTTTTGACATCCATTTGTCATATCTTACAGTCACAATATGCTGCTATGGCAAACAAAATCCTAATATATTTGAGCATGATGACTGGTGAAAAGGTTTTGTCATAGTCAATACCATGATTTTGTTTGAAACCTTTTGCAACAAGTTCTGCCTTAAAGATCCCATCAGCTTTTATCTTGTAAATCCATTTACAATCAAACAATTTGAATCTATCATCGCCTCTTCGTAGGTTGTAGGCTCATCATGGTCTACAAGAACAATTCCTTTATTGTTAGTTATGAGAAATCCATATCTATCAAGCTCGTGACGAATCCTACTAGACCTTTTTGGGCCTTGTGTTTCAGATTCATACTCCACAACATCTTGTGAGTCATCTCGAATCTTTGTTCCATCTTCAGTGGCTATTTGTGGTTCTCTTCTTTCCTCTAGGAGTACTTTACTCCATTATTTCCTTTGGAAATAAATTGCTCTTCTAAAACGATATTGTTTTTAGCAACAAACAATTTGTTCTCATAACGGTTATAGAAGTAGTATCCCCTTGTTTCCTTTGGATACCCCACAAATATGCATTTATCAAATTTGGGTGCTAATTTTTCTGAAACTAGTTGTTTCACAAAAGTTTCGCATCCCCAAATCTTAAGAAAAGACATTAAGGGCTTCTTCCCATTCCATATCTCATATGGTGTCTTTTCAACTGCTTTAAATGGAATTCGGTTAAGTATGAATACAAAAGTTGTTGGAATTTGCGGCTCATTTATGAATTTCATAATAAATCAATGCAGCAAAAATAAAAAAAAATTATGCCTTGAATTCCCCCAAGGACCCATGCACATCAACATATATTATTAAGGTTAGAAGACATACCTTTCACCAAGGCTTGATTGTTCGGTTTTATGAGACGTTAGTGTAGCTTTTAGCACCCAAACCCGGATCACCCTTGTGGAATCACGTTGTCTTTGCGCGAACATGTCTAGAGGTATCCACACGAATGAACTTACCTTGGATTGGTGGAGTGTACTAGCACTTCTTTTAGAATCACTATTCTAAAGCTCATAAAATAATTTTCTGTCTTTGAAAGTGGCACACACTAATTCGGCTTTGCCTTGAAATAATGGCAAGGAGTGCAACCCCATTTATAGGCATATGAGGAGACCTAAATAGGTATACTATTGAGGCTGAAATCCCCTTTCCTTGCCCTCCTAGAATTCGGCCTCTTCCTATTCTAAATAGGAGTGTGCCGAATTCTTGTTTAGTCATACTAAGGTTCTCTTGTCCCACAAGAATAAACACTTCCTAATTAATTGTGTCACATACAAATTAGATTTTATTTTCCTTATCAAACAAGAATAGAACTCCTAATTAGTCATGGACTCCTAATTAGTAAATGCATGTGCTGAAATTCTCCTTTTCACACAAGGAATGTGATTCCTAAAAAATAGGAGATGAGAGCTGAATTTTCTCCCTCCCTTTTAGGTTTATTGAGCCGAATTTTCTCCCTCCTATTTAGGTTAGGAAAGGTCGAAAATCGCATAGGTTTCATTAATATTATTGGGATTTTAATTATATGATGCATTATGAAAAAATAAATCACTCACATGGGTCGAATCATGCCACACATAATTAAATAATCATAACCATGATAATTGATGATTTATATTAAAAGCCCATTACATTAATAGACTATGTATTAAATTTTATTTAACACATAAATTATAAAACCCTCAATTATTATTGATTAATCAAATTAATCATCTTAATAATTCAATTATTACAAAAAGAGAATCTTTGTAACTAATCCAATTCGTTCTTGTGTGTGATCCAATAGGCCCACTCAAAATTGGCAATGGGCCTTGTCCCAAATATTTGGGCCCAAAGTCCATAAGCGTTATCTTGTAATACATTATGGCAACCCAAAATCGAGTGGATGTCGATGATCTGAGTTAACCTTTCACATTCTACTATTTTGTAAATCCATTTACAATCAATGAGTTTGTTTGAAACCTTTTGCAACAAGTCCTGCCTTGAAGATCCCATTGGCTTTTTTTTTGTAAATCCATTTACAATCAATGACCTTGGCTGTATCAGGTGGATCCATCAAGTTCCAAACTTGGCTGTCATACATAGATTGCATTTCTGAATCCATGACTTCAAGCCATCTCACAGAATTTGAATCTACAATCTCCTATTAGTAAGTTGTAGGCTAGTTATGATCTACAAGAACATTTCCTTTATCGTCAGTTATGAGAAATCTATATCTTTCAGGCTCGTGATGAATCCTACCAATCCTTCTTGGGCCTTGTGTTTTAGATTCAGACTCAACAACACCTTATGAGTAATCTCGAATCTCTATTCCATCTTCAATGGCTATTTGTGATTCTCTTATTTCCTCTAAGAGTACTTTACTCACACTATTTCCTTTGGAAATAAATTACTCTTCTAAAAACATGTCGGTTCGAGCAACAAACACTTTGTTCTCAGAATGGTTATAGAAGTAGTATCCCATTGTTTCCTTTGGATACCCAACAAATATACATTTATCAGATTTTGGTGCAAATTTTTTGAAACTTGTCTTTTCACAAAAGCTTTGCATCCCCAAATCTTAAGAAAGGACATTATGGGCTTCTTCCCATTCCATATCTCATATGGTGTCTTTTCAAGCACTTTAGATGGATTCGGTTAAGTATGAATGCAACAGTTTCTAAGGCATAACCCCAAAATGAGATTGGAAGATCTGTTTGACTCATCATGGGTCAAACCATATCTAATAGAGTTCGATTTCTCCTTTCAGACACACCATTCCATTGAGATGTTCCAGGAGGAGTAAGTTGTGAGACAATCCCACATTCTTTAATATGACTGTCAAACGCTTGACTTAAATATTATCTACCATAATCAGATCGAAGTTTGATATTCTTGCCAAATTGGTTTTGTACTTGACTTTTGAATTCCTTGGTTTTTTCAAGGGATTCATATTTGTGCCTCATAAGATAGACAAATCCATACCTACTGAAATCATTAGTGAAGGTAATGAAGTACAAATAAGCAACTCTAGCACTTGTACTAAAAGGTCCACATACATCAGTATGTATTAATCCTAATAGATGATTGGCCCTTTCACCTTTGTGTGTAAAAGGACTCTTCGTCATTTGGCCTAACAAGCAAGATTCACATTTTCAAATGATTTAAAATCAAATGAGTCAAGCAATCCATCTTTATGGAGTTTTCAGATGCATTTCTCACTTGCATGGCCCAAACGACAATGTCAGAAGTAGGTTTGGTTTAAATCGTTTGATTTTAAGCTTTTATTAATGTTATAGATGTGCTTACTTTGTTCCAAGTTTAAAACATAGAGACCAAATGATAAGATAGCAATACCATAAAATATGTCCCCATGATAGATGGAAAGATTATTATTCTTAATAACAAAAGGAAGTCCATCATTATCTAAAAAGGAAATGGAAATAATGTTCTTACTCATAGTAGGAACATAATAACAATTTGATAATTGTAAAACAAGTCCACTAGGCAAAGTCAAACTATAAGTTCCTACAGCTAATACATCTCTTGCTTGATTTCCCACTCGTAGGTCCACTTTGCCTTTCATCAATGGTCTATTGTTGCTCAACCCCTACAAGTTAATCCAAATATGAGCTCCACATCCAGTATCAAATACCCATGAGGAATTAGTAGACATATTGATTTCTATAACAAAAATACCTAAAGTAGAAGTCTCACTTCTCTTTTTCTTTATCTCTTCCAAGTAGAGTTTGCAATTTCTTTTTCAATATCCATCTTTATGGTAGTGAAAACAAACTCCCTCCTTTGTCTTGGTTATCTTAGGCTTGGGTTTCCCTTTGCCCTTGCCAACATGGTTTGGCTTAGCCTTACCTTTCCTCTTGTGTACCATGAGCACATCATTGGTATTGGGAATGCTCTTCTCATCATTCTTCAACGTACCAAGTAGTTCTGTGATGGACATATCCATATTGTGCATATTGTAGTTCATGACATACTAGTCATAACTACTTGGGAGTGACCCTAAGATCGTATCTATGACC
>CAODLS012288083.1:0-11505 GCA_948243855.1 Flueggea neowawraea | reverse complement strand
CAAAGCTAGGCATCTAATATCACCAAGCTCCTGTCTACAAGTAGGACATCGGTTGTGCACCCTATTTTTACAGGTCGAACATAGTGTGTGCCCATTGTGACACTGCAGGAAACATGAAGTACCGAAAACATAAGAACCTTCGAGCAAGTACAAAAACTAAGCACTGTTTATGATAGATATCACAATCAACAAAGAACAAGGACAGATCAATATACTATGAAACAATAGGGTCTAAAGTATTAAAATTGCCCAACAATCACAGTTTCACGGAGACTAGATCAATAAAAGTGCAACGAATTCTAAAGTACTCATTTTTGTAAAATCGACTCTTAAAGTACGATTTCCCCAACATTAATAACATAATCTATTAATAACTTATTGCTACAATAGTCATAGGTTCATACTTATTGCAACTCGGGTTTTCTAGTAGACAAGTCATAGCAGAGATATTATAAGAAAAAAAAACTCGGTGGTGCGAATTAGAGAGACTTTTGCATGCTTCGAATCCAACACATGCCATTGCAAAGGCCAAAAACCACACGGAGTAACAGATGGAAATGGAATGAATATACTTTTACCAGAATTCCTTTTATTTTATAATGAACTCCCAAATAGGACTAAGGTTACTAATCACCCATACACTTGAATCATCCAACATAGATTTCACTTAATCCCCTTCAATCTACCCTAATTTCAAAAGCCACAACCACTTAATTCTCCACAAAGTAAACATAAATCAACTAAAAAAGCAACATAGTCAAAACCTTTAACAATCATGGCCATCAATTTCAAGAATAGATAAAAGAAAACAGATAAAACGATTCAAATTGATTCAAACAAGGCAACGTAGAAACAACCCATCAAAGACAATGCAACAAAGAACCAACCTGGTGAATTGGAGGGTACATAGAATTGGTACAAACAGGGCATTCAAGGAGTTCATGGACACTGATGGTGTGAATCCCAGGAGACACACTATTACTGTTATTGGTGTTGGTGTTGGTAGTGGTGATGATGTTGGGGTGAAGCTTCGAAACAGTAGGGAATGGGTGGTGGTGATGATGGATCTCATCCTCATCAATCAAATCTGAGGATGGCACACATTCAATGCTATCCAATTCCATTCATACAAACAACAACTACTACCCTACACAACGCAGAGACTTGTAACTTTCACAAAATTATGGCTTGTTCTCTACTGGGTAACTGGGTATGTGTGTGTTTGATTCCACTACTTTGGAATTAATCAAACAAAAGAGTTTTTATTTAATGGATTTGGCTCTCCTGTGTGTCATGTAGGATACAAAGTTCAGTTCAAAAAAAAAAAAGGAAATCTTTTCCAAGAACAAGTACTGAAAACAGAAAAAAAAATTGGAACTTTGTGTATATACAAGGTTGGTTTTTTAAGGGGAAAATCGATTAAAAAAAAAAAAGAAGGAGGGTGCTTTACTTGAAGAGAGAGAGAGAGCGGGGGACGGTTGATGAAGATCAGACGGTTTAGAGAAAGGAGAGAGAAAGTGGAGAATAGATAAGAAGGTAGGTTATCAATAAGATAGGAGATTTTGGATTAGGTGGAATAATAATGATAAGCAAACTGTGTGATTGAGTTTAATAAATACGAAATTGGGAATTATTTTTTGTTGATCAACTTTCCTGTTGGTGGTTAGCTGTTTGGGGGGGGGGGGTTGTTTATATTAGGGAAATTAATTCTGGAATTTCTGATATTTATTTTAATTAATAGATTAGTCCTCGTATTTTTTAAATTTTATAGACACATCTTAAAGTTTAAAATCGGTTGTATTTAAGTCCTTTTGTTAATAATTTGTTAATAAATTATTGACGTGTAGTGTAGTTAAAATTTTAAAGATAAAATTGCCCTTGATTCTATTTTATCATATGAACTCTAATTTTTCTTGATTTGCTTATGAAAATCTGCAACCAAACCTCAAAACAATCTTGTACCCATTTGCCATTAACATCTACACCTTGGCTCCTTCACTTTAAAAGTCTTTCATTTTAACTCAATCAAATAAACTGAATATCAACCTAAATCACAAATTGAAATAAACCAGAATTTATAGAAACACAAAACTAAATCTAGATCTAAAAAACTAAGATAAATATTTGAAATATTTCAATTTGAAAACTCAGATTCAAGCTACCACACCAAGCATTTTGCTTCAGTTTTTCTACAGCTCTTGTTGAAACCAATTTAATCCACGCCAACAACAACCACCCCCCCCATCTTAGACACGTCCAACTTCTTCCTCCGCCATCTTCTTCTTCCTCTTCATCTTCTTCGACCACCAGCTCCATTGTAAAACCCCAACAACAACAAAATCAACCTCAAATAGTCCTAGAATCAAATTGCAATTCAAGACATTTAAGAAACCTACAATTCCAGAATCATCAAGTGGTTTCAAACAAAGCTAGATCTACACTTCACATCCTCCAAGGGAAACCCACAAAAATTGCAAACTAAAAATCCTAAGAAACCTACAATTGAAACCCCAACCTCATCGTCACTGCCACCAACAAAACAACCATCAATGCTTTTGAACTCCAAGTTCCTATGTCTGGCCCTGCTCTATCGTCCTCACACCTCGCCAAGGTCCTCGACCGCTGGGCCCTGTCATCCACCTCCGCCGCCACTAACCCTATTAGTCCTCCCTCTTCGACTTCACATCTCGCCGACGTCATGCAATTGAGCTCAGTGCAGGATGTGGCGGCGTAGGAATGGCGCTCCACCTCCTTGGTCTCATCAATATCGTCCTCACCGACATCCCCTTTGTGATGTCGGCGCTGAAGCACAACCTGAAGAAGAACAAGCAAACTCTAGGGGTGATGAGGAGAGAGGCGAGAGTGAGGGTGAGGAAGAGAGGCAGTGACCAGTGGATGAGGATGAGGAAGTGAGATGTGGTGGTGAGGGTGAGGAAGCGAGAGAAAGGGTGAGGATTAGAAAGGCGATGGGTGAAGGTGAGGAAGAGAGAGGAGAGAGACAAAACGAGAGAGATTAGGGTTTGGTGTGAATCTGGGTTTTCAAGAGGGGTAATTTAGTCATTTTGTTTTTTCGTTAACTTTGTCAGTAAAAAATAACTTTGAGGGACGTGTATGTTACATAAAAAAAATACGAAGACCGACCTACTAATTATGACAAATCTCAGGAACACCGGAATTAATTTTCCTTTATAGTATTTGGTGCACCTATTATACCCATACTAACAGGGGCTTTACCTATCTTGTGTTGTATATACTTCTCCTTTGACAAAATTAAATTCATTACATAAAAAAATAAGTGACAATAAGTTACTTTCCAATATTATTACATACATGGATTTTGCAACTGTAATAACATACGAGCACATCATTGATCTCAGACATCCACTTTAATTCATAATAGACCATTATATTATTCTACTTTCTACATTCTATATTATGTTATACTTGAAAAATCTTCAATAAACCCTATGTCTGGTCCATCACCACATGTATAGTGTATAGGATGAAATTGTATCCACATGCCTCTGCTCCACTTCCATTGAATTGTGCTTCAGCCAATGAAGCTTGCAGTTTCATGGAGAAAAGAAAAATTGCGAGCATGGTGAATAGTAAATGTGCTGCAGGAACTTCTTGTTTCTGGCGGCGCTGGCGAAAAATTAAAGTTTTAAATTTTACTTCACATGACTAATTCTCATTTCGATATAGAGAAATTTTGTATTTTGAAAACTCTGAGTTTATAACCTTACATAAGTTCTAAATTTTTAAAAATAGTTATTATTATTTGAGTTATACCAAAGATTATTTGAGGAGTTTATAAGATGAAGTGGCATTAGATTTGGACCGATTCACATAAAGATCCAAAATAAGCTCAACTACGATTTGTATATACGAGTATGATGATGACAACCACCAAAGAGGTTCCTTGACAACGAGAGAACAATTAATTTGTGACGTTTTAAACACGAAAAGATGGCGCATTCTCTGCCATCATTGTTACAAGAAAGCTTTGGGATGATAATGGCATGAAAAATATGGCTTGGTTTCAACGTTACTTCAAGAAGAAAGTGGCATTTAAGTGCTCAAAGATTCCACTGCTCCTTTGACCCCTTTTTTCGTCTGGCTTAAGAAGGAAAGTTACGAAATTTAATAAAGACTTCGGTTCGTCTATTGTACTGTAAGTAACCAATCAAAAAGTGGTTTTAATCTCCACTTAGGCTTCACAGACAACAAAGTTACTGTGTTCTTCAAGTTGATTTGGAAGTGTTTCATTGTTTTACACTTAAGGCGTGTTTGATTCGGAATTAGAATAACTATTTTTTCATGTCGTTTAGTTCAATCTAGAGTTGAAATCAGTGATATATTCAAACGCCACACAGCAAATTGCCAGCATCCACTAGCAACCATATAAATGCAATTGCATGTCCATCCGTATAGGTTGCATTTTGAGGGGAAACAAGCTCTATGTTTTTCAACAATTCATTCCTCTTTATTCTTGATCTTATATGTTACAGAAGAGTTTGCTTTACATGAAAAAAGAAAAGAACACAAAATTTCCTATACATGCTCACATTTTTTCCCATTCCTGAGATCTCAACGTCAAACAGATTCTAGTCTAGCAAAACTGAAAAGCAGAAGTGTTCAGACTAGTGCAATCGACTATGATACTGACCTTCAATGGTGATTGAATCTTGTATTACGACTGAAATGGTTTATCCATTACAGGCATAAATGGCCATATAAGAAAATCTACCACTGATTTGGGAAGGTTTCTTGGTAATTAGCATCCTCGCCAAGCGTATGCTGTCTTACTGTCGCATCCCTCGCTCTGGCATTCAAAAGCCTTTGACCTAACCTATCTTTAGCAGTGACTTTCTTACGCAGCATGGATGACAGAGTTTCCTTTTTCTTTTTGGATGAGAACCTCTCCCCTCTAGCTCCTTCCAATTCATCGGTGAAAACGGCAGAACTTGAAGTTGATACCAATGCAGCATCCCTTAGCACTGCTTCATTGTGTTCTCGTATCTTCGCAAGCTTAACACGCTTCTGCAGTTGTTTGTCCAATTTTCTTTTCCTTGCTTCCTCGTTATCTTTATCCCGAACATTCTTCACAGCTTGTTTTGCTAATTGCTCTGCCAAATCAGTCCCCAAATCAACAGTTGTCTCAATTTTTGGAGGGCTTTGATTGATTGGATTTCCGTCAGTGTCTCGTGGTACAATGGGTCCATGGAACGGGCAAACTTCGATATCTCTTCTCTGACAAAGTCCACCTTTGCGTAATGGAGCATGACAAGGCCGGATTGCTGCTTGTTCTTCTTTGTAAAGAGTTGCACGGACATTTAATTCTGCAATTTTTTCTGCTGGAATAACTGCATCATAATCTACCCTTCCCCAGTGACTTTCAAGCTCCAAGCCTCTCTGGTTTGCCAACACATCCCTGTTTGAGCCACAGGTATCCAAGAAAGAGTCCCACTCTATTACAGGTGCTTCCGCCAAGAGCTTACTGCGAAGTAAGCTTGAGTTGGTCCCATCGTCTTTCAAACTCACTGAATCTTTAGCATTTGAGGTTTTGTTACTTGACGAGGGAGCCATGTTTTTCAAGTCTCTTGAAATTGATGCAATTGAGACTTTTTCATCCAGCTTGTTGGGTGCACTAGAACTCGCAATGTTTGTTGATTCAATCTTACCCTCTTCCCAAAAATCTTCTTCTTCTTCTTCTTCTTCTTTATCATGTTTTCTAGTGTCTGGAAGAGCACAACCTGACTCTTCACATTTCTTCCTGACCGTTTGCAGACGTTTTTGTATATCAATGAATTCCTTCAGCATGCAATCTCTTGCTCTATTATCTGCCACTTCAACCCTTATAAGAACAGAGATTGATTCTTGTACAAAAACCAAATGCTTCATCACAAGAAGCTTGTACAACTCCCTCAATGCATCAAACACCACTTTATTCTCACTATCCTCATGAACCTTTTCCCCTTCCCTGATTGAATGAAGACGAATCTGGTGCAGGTCTGATGAATACAACTCCTCAAAATCCTCATCATCTAATGGACCTACCAACAAGCTTTCCTCTTTCCCACTAACAATTTCCAAACACTCCCCAATCTCATCAATTGTCGACCGTATCTCCTCCTTCATTGAAGACAAATTTCCCTTCAACGTCTCAAACTTATTCCGCAAAATCTCCATAGTCGTCCTCTCCCTCTCCATCCTCTCCTGTTGGATACGAGCTGCATTAGCCTGAAGATTCGGGAACTGTAACCGGAGAGTATTCTTCAAGTAATCAAAACCTAACCTAATCCGCCTATAATGAACCCCGAACGAAACATTCCACTTCTCCAAGAACTCAATTGCCTTCGTCCGCAAACGAGAAGCAATCGCAGGCGGTGCTGGAAGCGGCAAGTTTCTCCTAAAACCTATACTCAAACTCAACAACTGATCGAAATTCTCCACAATTAGGGTTCTGAAAGCCTTGGACCTCATAAACAATTCATCAATTATAAGTAGCGCAAGATAGCGGACCTGAAAGTTACAATTATTTTAATTTTCAATAAATACTAACCAACATAGAATAATAGTAATGAAGAAACCGTGAGTGGGAAAACCTGGGAGTGGTCACGTTTCATAAGCTCCATGAGGGTGTGGGCGGCGATTCGGCGCTCCGAATCGGAGAATCGAACTAGGGATTTGATGGCTTTGAGGAGGTAGGGTTCAACCTCCGCTGACGTGGAATTGGTGGCTTTCTCTATCAACGCTCTCACCTTCCCCACTCCTCCTCCTCCTCCTCCTCCTCCTCCGTTCTCGTCCATTTTCTTGGGACTAATTACCGTGGATCTCTCTCCTCATCTTGTATTATTTGATTTCGTAAACTAATTTTCTTCTTCTTGGTTTGATTGACTCTGTTCTTAATTTCTTGTGCTTCCCGTTGATGATATGGAACTGCTACCCTCGATATTTCAAGAATTTACGCTATTGCAAACAGGTTTTTCGCGTATGGATTTCAGACGCTTCGCCGTTTCCATATTTATATAAACGACATATCGTGTTCTTTTGGGATCTTTATAATGGCTCGTTTATCTTTGCCCACCTTGGCTTGCAAGCCCACCGCAGTAGGATCAGCCAACGACTTGTCATTTGGTATCGATTTCACTAAGAGCAAATTATCACTCTTTTGCTCGCAATAATTGTCGTTTTCTTTCAGAAAGGACTTCAAGAGTACGACATGTTGCCATTTTGTTGTGTGTTTTCAACTAACATATTTGCCTCTGTGGCCTTCTCCGAATTCCGATCCCAAATTATTAATTACTTGTTTAAGGAACGAAATTATGGATTATATGATCAGGGATGAGGACTTTTTGCTAATGGACCCCAATGTCACATGGATTAATAGAGAGAATGTAGCCTTTTTGTGTCTTGCAATAATTATTCAGTAAATTGAGTCCAGAACAAACACGACTGATCGGATCGTATATATTTGCAGCTTACAAAATGTCTTGTTGATCATCAACATGTTCATAGCTTTGCTCTTTGCATTGACGAGACACTCCGCCTCTGTTTTCAGCGCAATTCTTTTGACATCACGAAGAAAACAAATACCTTTCGTGTGCAGAATGGCCAACCATGCGAATAACTCACCTATAATTTAGCACCTTTTCTCAGAATTAATGTAATGGTTGAATCAATTATGATAGCTCTCTGCCCTAGATTGAAGGACCGACACTGAATTATGTTCCGAAATTCATTTTTCTTTCCATACGCTTACAAGAATTGCAAATTATATGCAGTGTTTGAAGGCTTATTCACATCATTATTGGCGACGGCAGTTTCAAATGTATTGTATTTTTTCAAAAAACAAAATGCAATTCTCTTAAATTATTTTGTAATATAATTGATTCAATATATCCATCTGTAATCTACTTATTCTGTAATCTACTAATAAATTTCCATTAGCAGTTACCGTCATCTATAATCAGTGAACAACTTACAGTCTATTCAAGACCCCAAGTTGAACTCCATTGTCCATAGTGTATTTACAATCTCGGAGTTCATGCCCTGCGTGATGAACAGGGTAGAGTCGGTTCCCACCTCTGTTTGACTTTGCATCTTTGCATGTGCTAATATGGGCATTGCACCTAAATCATATGATTGTGGAGTGTGCCGTGATGGCCATTCTGATTTCACAGTTGAGTACAAAATGATTTCACACCCACGATCGCGAAAGTTGTCAATTTTGTTCGTTAAAATCACAATAGTATTTTCTTCAACAGATCGCACAAGTTTGCTCTTCTTTCAGGCAGGGTTAAAATCGGTGGTTTAAACGAAATTCTCTGGTATCATCGACAATTAGATGACAGTGGATACACATCATATTCCACACGTAAAATGTTATCAAAACACATTTTATTTTTTTATAAAAAATAAAAAATCCATCCTGATTTTTTATTTTTTATAATAAGAATGTCATTTATTCTGGCAACATTTTATATGTGGAATCAAACGTGTACCCACATGTCATCTAACTGTCAATGTTATTGAAAAATTTCGTTTGAATTACCGATTTTAACCTTGCATGGAAAAAACAAAACTTGTGAAACTTGCCCTGAAAAAAAATAATTTTTATGACTTTAATAAATAAAATTGTAAATTTTTGTGACGATAAATGTTATTAACCCTAAAAAGGGCAGTCTCAATTATCTTGACCTTTTGTCTGATCCATTGTCAAATTAATGTTCTATTAAATCTTTTTTTATTAAATCATTTCTCATTATAATTTAAACTATCATTGAATTTTATTATAAGACCGACTATTATTTTACTTTTCATTAAATCTTTCTCTTTTTTTAGCTCTCCTCCTCAAAAGCAAAAGTAAAAAAAAAAACCGATAGTTCAATAAAGATTAAATCGTCTTAGCTTTTAGTATGGCAGGTAGTTAGTTCCTGCCATTGCCCATCATCTTAGCATTGCTCAGAAGGATTTGGCTGGTATTGTCTCGGATTTTCGATTAAATGGGGATTGGCACATACCTTGGCCTTTCTTGGTTGCCTATCAGTGGCTTGCAGATCAGATTCTGAGGATTAAATATTTGAGGGCAACAGAAGATAGGTGTGTTTGGCTACATTCCAGGGATGGAAAACTCAAAACCAAAGCAACCTACAACTCATGGCGTACAAAGAGGCGGGAGATGGTTGTTCACAAAAAAAAATTATGTTCTTTCATCCCTCCTTCTAGGTCTTTGACATGTTGGAAGGCACTTCATAACAAATTGCCAACTAAAATGGAACTTTCCCTTCGCGGAATTTGCTTTCCATCGATGTGTAGATTATGCAAGTGTGAGGTTGAAACTTCTAATGATTTGCTCATGTATTGCAGCTTTGCAATTGTTGTTTGGTTTGCAATTGGAGATCTTTTTGGTTATAAATTTGGCAGGCACACTTCCTTTGAATCTTTCCTTCAAGCGGCCTTGCAATATCGACTTAGCTTTAGCTATCTGCCTTGTGGAAAACAGCTTTGATTACAACCGTGTGTCTGCTTTGGAAAACCCAAAACCAAGCTATTTTTGAAGGAATTGAGCCAAATATTCATATGTTTCTCCGTTGCATTTGGGCTGCTCTCAAAGATTGTAGCATTTGCCTTGTGGGCACAATGCAGAGCTCAACCGCCGAGCTTCAAACATTAAATCAACTGCATATTAGAGCTATTCCGCGAAAAGTCAACCAAATTATATCTATACGATGGCAGCCTCCTCTTGCCGATTGGGTAAAGGTGTATACTGACGGCTCTTACACTGAAGTTGATAACAGGTCAAATGTATGTTCAAAATCCCAGAGGATTTGTACTAGGCTGCTTTTTCTTTCTTGATGGGTCAGCTCTTGCTTTTGAGGCTGAATTAAAGACTGCCATTTTCGCTATTAAGAAAGCATGGTCTATGGGATGTCGTTGTCTTTGGCTGTAGAGCGATTCGTCTTATGTGGTTTGTTCTTTCCAGTCAAAGTCTCATTAGGTTCCTTGGGAATTGCAATTACTCTGGTCCGAATGTCTAGATTTGATGTTGCAGGTGCAGGTGGTTGTCTCTCATGTTTATAGACAAGGTAATGTTGTGGCGGATAAACTAGCTAACCATGGGTGAACAGTTTCAGAATTGGTTTGGTGGCAAGCTTTTCTCCCTTTTGCAACTCATCAGTTTATGATGATCTTAATATCTTGAACACTTTCGTTTTGCCTAGTTATGTGTGTTCTACTTAGCAAGTAATTTGATTATAATTATAGCTTTCTGGTAGACTTTTTGGTTATTGTTTTCTTAATAATATTTTGAACTCCAAAAACTCGTTGAAAATGTATCAACTTAATTAAGATATTTTTGTAACGGTCATTAATTATTGAATCTCTACTTTTATCTAAAAAAATACAGATTGAATCGTCACATATTTTATGAATCTTTTCAATAATAATTCAATAAAAAGAGACTTTAATAGTGTACAGACGATTGAAGATGTCCTAATGAATTTATCAAAAAAAAGTACATCCAGCTACCATGAAATTATCTTTTCGGACAATATTATAAAGTTGGTAAGAAATAATTATTTAAAATTTCAGCATCAGTTTAATGCACCGAAAGGCTTATGTGATGTGGCACCAACACTAAAGAAAAAAGAAGTGAAGGCAGATAAATGCGGAGATTGCATAAGGCGGGTTGGAATGGGCTAGGAATAGTAGTCCCATTTCTACCCCTGTAGATTAGGAAGCGTTACTGTATCTCGGTCTATTAGCACGATGTCCATTGGTCCCGCGTTTGATATTTAAAAAAAAAATCAGAATCTGACCGTTGGATTTGATTGATCCAACGGTCAGATTTACTCTAACGGTAATATTACTGTTGGAGTACTGTTAGGGGCCGAAAAATTATCATTTTGGTTCCTAAAGGTTAGTTTTACCCATTTTCCTATATATATCTCACTAAACATATTTTTTTCTATCATTTCTTCACTTCAAACACCCATTTCTCTCCCTCAAACTCTCTCAACTCTTAAAATTTCTCTCCAAATATTTTTTCAATGGATCCCAACGATTTTTTCTATTATTTTTCAAACAACAAAAACAAAACAATGGAAGAATTTGCACTTGCAAATATTTTCTCCTCTTCTAATGACTAGGAGTACAAAAAAATTCGAGATAATTTCAAGCAATCTATTTAGAATGATTCTGCTAAAGAAGAGATGTTAAAATTAGTACAACAAATCATACTACATGATGAATCCTCCAGCCGACGCCGTGAAAAAAGACCAAGAAGCTATATTAACCGATACGCGTTGGTGGTCACGAACGGTTAGTTCATGAAAAATAATCTGAAAATCACACCAACAATGATGATATTTATAGCGTAGGTTTCGTATGAGGAGGGATTTATTTTTGCGGATCGTGGAGGCCGTCGGAAAACACTCCGACTATTTTCGCCAAACCCTTGATGCGATTAGTTTCCCTAGTCTTTCACCACTTCAAAAATGC
>CAODLS012287975.1:0-13488 GCA_948243855.1 Flueggea neowawraea | reverse complement strand
TTTTACTATCCAAATCATATTTGATAACTTAATCAGAACCACTATTCACGGATAATTCATCCAATTAAATATGCACAGAAATAAGAAACAGGATGAAAAATGCCTCATACTATATATATCAAATATAAAGGGGTAAGCAATATGCTTGGGCTAGGGCTTACACTAACATATATATATATATATATGTATATATATATATATGAGGCATTGTTTTATCTCATTATTATTCATGTGCATGTTTAATTGGATAAAACATCTATGAATAGTGATTCTGCTTAAGTTATCAAATATGTGATTTGGATAGTAAAATCTTGAAGCATAAAAGAATATTATTCTAAATATACCTAGTCGATTATTGTCATGGGAATGACAATAAACCAAGACTAGTATGTACTATGTGAGATGATCATGTTTTACTGGTCATAGGATATTAGATATCAATCATAGTACATAGAACATGTTGGAGAGCAGTGTTTTGGATCGATGCGCTTATGAGAATGCTACATGGTTGAAAGGTCATTAGTATTTCTCATGCAACGCTTATACTTGAATCCCTCGACCTGAAATCACTATGGATTCTTAAGTGATTTCTCGTGTACTTTGACATATGCCTAATGTTATTTGTAATGAGTAACAAGTATGGGTATGATTGGGTATGTCATGAGTCATGCTAAGAAACATGAGTGAAGTGAAGGGATTGCCACTCTCGAAGAGAGATAAGATATTAATGGCCACTTGATTAGTGAAACTGAGTAGTGTGTGGCCACACCCAAATAGTGTGATAAGTGTTATCATTTGTTTGACTTAGTCAAGATCACTTATAGATCAAGGAAATATTTTAGCATGGATAAGGGTGACCCGTTCCATGCCTTTTGCTAATTCTGATATCGAGAGGCAAAGGGTTGTATAAGGTTGTAATTAGGTTATGTTGATTCATAATTGACATTCATTTCAATTTGGGTAATCATAATGTCTTGCTAGAGACCAATTATGATTTATGGGTTTTGAATTATTTTGGACCCATTGTCAACATTGAATGGACGTACAAGATCGCACACAATGAAGATCTAGGTTAGAACTTAAACTATCTTTCTTATCAGGCCATTAATTTATGTTGATAAGTAAAACATAAGGAGATGGACTTATGGTAAATTCGGCACACACACATTAGGCCATAAAGAATTATGAACTTCGGCCTAGTAATGTGTTTTAATTAAATTGTTTAATTAAATAATTAAAAGGGAACGAAGAAGACTTCTTGTTTAAGTAGGACTTGTTCAATAATGTCCTATTTTGTAAAAGTGGATAGACCGGCCACACATGCACAATCTAGGGTTTTATTTTTGGAAATAAAATCTAGGGTTTGGTGTGGTGAAGGGTGCGTCATACACTAGGGTTTTTCAATTAGGGTTGGTCTCCTATTTTGTAGGAGTATGGAAGACCACTTAGTGCACTACATCTAGGGTTTTATTTTTGAAATAAAAAGTCTAGGGTTTGGGCAATTAAAAGTGGCGGCACAGAAGGCATAAAAACCCTAGGGTTTTTTTGGAAAACGTAGAACTCTCCCTCTGGTGCAAACCCTGGACGAAACTCTAAAAAGGAGAAAGAAAATTGTGTTGCTTTGATCTTCAAGATAGCCGAAAACTAAAAGAAACAAAGCAACTTTTTAGAGTGCTAGCACACTTAGCCTAACCTAGAGATCTGTGTGTGTGTGATAGTAGAGGGGAGTCATCATTTGGCAGTCCCTGTAGTCAATCACGCTCCGCACTAGCAAAGGAGAAAGGGATCAAAGTTTTGATTCGGGCTCTTTTAGTGTTGTGATTTTTGACTGGTCACTTTAGTTATAGTTATTGAAAATTTAGTTGATGAATCCAGAGGTGAAGACTAAATAAGGCTTGCATGCATTAATCTTATGAGTTTTAGAGTAGAAATAATCTATGCCCATAAGGTGTTTTATGAATTCCTGACTAGCTTAATGACCCTAATTAACTTAAGTGAGGTCAAAAGGATGCTCTTTATTAATGTGGGGATTGTTTAAATGACCTTGAGAGAGGCTTTAAACTAGTTTAGAGGAAAGAACACTCACACATAGGTACTCTTTCATTAGCCTAGCAAGAGAGGAATCCTTAGCCGAAATCTTGACGCCCTAACGCTTTTTTTTTTCTTATCGATTTCTTAATTTAAACAACTAGTTTTCACTGTTTGCATTGTGTTTCCTCTCATTAACTCAGAACCTTAAAAAGCAAACATGTGTTTTCTTGTTTTTATTTTTGTTTTTGATTACAATTAAGTCACGTTCTTTGAGATATCGATACTCGATGATACTTGAGGGTTAAAACTACAACGATCCTTCTGCACTTGCGAGTCATCATCAAGTTTTTTACGCCATTACCGAGGAACGATGTTCTTAATTGTGATATTTTATTTAATTTCACTTGTTTGTTTGTTTATTTGTTTTTATTTTTACGTATTATATGAATTTGAGGCAAACTCATAGCTTAGAGAACATTGAAATCATCCATTTGATACCTAAAATAGAAAGTTTGTGCCATGCTAATCATGCCATTAGAAGAAGGGAAAGAATGGATGAAATTCCAAGGTCGAGGGTTGAATATGAGATTGAGGAAAGAGTTGGGCAATTACCATAAGATGGAATAAAGCAACCAATGTCGGTTAGAATGAAAATAAGAGAGATCCAAAGGTCAGTGATTGGGGCTTCTTCTTCATGCATTTGATTTAGTCTGGTAGCAAAAAAGTATGAGTTAAAGAATATTCATTTCCAAATGTTACCATCTTTTCATGGGTTGCCTTCAGAGGATCCACTTACCCTTTTGAGGGAATTCTACATTACAATTCAGATCTTCCCACTACATTACCTAACCTAAAATGAGTTGAGAATGAGTTGTTTTCCTTACACTTTGAAGGATAGGGCCAAAACATGGTTGATCAATTTGCAAGAAGGATCTTTGGGCATATGGGATGAGGTGTATGAGAAGTTTATGATGAAGTACTACTCCCCCAAAAGAAAGTTGAGCTTAGGAACAAAATTTGTTCATTTTCTCAATTGGAAGGTGAACCATTCCATGAGGCATGAGAGAGGTTTAAGATGCTACTTAGTCAATGTCCTCATCACCAATTTTCATTGGCACTCCTTACCTAGTTCTTCTATGATGGGCTTACAATGCATGACCAAACTCTTGTGGATACCGCCGTTGGTGGGTACTTTGGGGATAAGACCGCTGAAGAAATCTACGATATTTATGAGATGTTGGCTACTAACTCTCAACAAAAAGTGGTTAGGGGCTGAAGAGCCGGTGTACATGAGGTAACTACTTCCAATCCCAATGATTTTGGTGCTCAAATACGGAGCTTTCTAAGAAGATGAACATGTTTCTTAGTGCTAATGCTTTGGTCAAAAAACAATGTAGTTTTTATGGAGTTATGAGGCACAATGATATGACTTATGGGATGGCCCAAGGTGTGGGTGTAGGTATGGAGGAAGTGAGCTATATGAGGGGTATGCTAGACCTTAACCAAGAAATGACCCTTATTCCAACCCTACAACCCGGGGTGGATAAATCATCCTAAATTTTCATGGAAGGACCCTAACACCACCAACCAACCAAGACATATGAGACCACCTGATTTTCAACTAAGACCCCCATTCCAACCAAGCCATCACCAAGCTCAACCTCTACCACCTCAACAACCTACCTTAGAGAAAAAACCACCTTTGGAGGACATGTTCATGCAATTCATGTCCAAGATGGAAATTAGGGATGCTAACGTGGAACAAGTTATCCAAAGCCAACAAGCCACAATTCAAAATTTAGGAAGGTAAATTGGGCAATTAGCCAAAGCCATTACGAATAGGGAGAAAGGGAAATTGCCTAGCACATCGGAGGTTAATCCTAAGCAAGCCATGGGTATTTTCTCTTGGAAGTGGAAAGCAACTTGATGAACCTAAGGTTATGGAGAAGACAACAAAAGGTAAGGGGAAGGATGTTGAGGATCCCAATGTCAAGGAAGAAGTTGTGCATGAAGAGTTCCCTTCCAACAAAAGTGAGGAAGTAAAACCCTATGTTCCACCTATCCCTTTTCCTTAATGGTTGAAAGATCAAACAAAGGAGAATACTTTCATGAAGTATCTTGATATGTTCAAGAAAATTCAAATGAACATCCCTTTCATTGAAGCAATTTCTCACATGCCTCACTACTTTAACTTTTGAAGGAAATTGTGTCAAGTAAGAAGAAGCTTGAGGAGTATGCTACTATTGCCTTGATTCAGGAGTGTAGTGCAGTCATCCAAATCAAACTTCCTCCCAAACTCAAGGATCCCAGGATTTTTACTATTCATTACACAATTGGGAACTATGAAATAGAGAAGTCTTTGTGCGACTTGGAGGCTTTAATCAATCTTATTCCTCTCTCCATTTTCCACCACTTCTCTTCAACTAGCGGATCACTATATTTGGTATCATTTGGGAATTGTTGAGGATGTATTGGTAAAAGTAGGTAAATTTTATTTTTCGGCTGACTTTCTTGTTTTGGAAATGGGAGAGTACTCTGAAATTCCTATTATATTAGGTAGACCTTTCCCAGCTACCGGTAGGGCTCTTGTTGATGTTCAAAAGGGTAAGTTGGCACTAAGGGTAGGAAATGAAACTCAAGAATTCAATGTCTTTAAAGCTTTAAAATTTTCATCTTTAGATGTAACTTGTTTTAGTATTGATCTTATTGAGCCATTGGTGAGAGAAGCTATAGATAAACAAAAGGAGGATACTTATGAAAAATGTATCACTTTGAGTTTGTCAAGAGAAGTAGAGGAACTTGATCTTCATGAGAGTGCAATGAGATTATAAGGGTAGAGATATCTTTTCAAACCTATATTTGAGGATTTAAGAGTAGGAAAACCAAAACTAAGTCCTTTTAGTGAGAGAGCACCTCAAGTAGAACAAAAGCCCCTACCATCACACCATAGATATGCATATCTAGGGGATTCCTCTACCTATCCTGTTATTATTTCTTCTTCCTTGAATGTTGCAGAGGAAGACAAACTTTTGAGGGTGCTTAAAGAGCACAAGTCGGCCATTGCTTGGAATACTGCCAACATCAAATGTATAAGCCCTTTTATTTGCATACACTGGATTTTGATGGAGGAGGATCACAAGACAACCATTGAGCTCCAAAGGCATCTCAACGCAAACATGAAAGAGGTAGTACGTGTAGAGGTACTCAAGCTCATTGATGCATGTATTATCTATGGCATTTTTGATAGTAAATGGGCGAGCCCGGTTTAAGCAGTGCCTAAAAAGGGTGGTATGACTGTGATTGAAAATGCTAATAATGAATTGATTCCTACTAGGTTTGTGATCGGGTGGCGCATGTGCATTGATTATATGAAATTGAATGTTGCCACTAGGAAAGACCATTTTCCTTTGCCTTTTATTGATCAAATGCTTGAAAGATTGGCTGGACATGCATTCTATTGTTTTCTTGATGGTTATCTTGTTATAATCAAATTCCAATTGCACCCGAGGACCAAGAAAAGACCACTTTTACTTGTCCCTATGGTACTTTTGCATATCGGAGAATGTCTTTTGGTTTGTGCAATGCACCTGCTACTTTTCAAAGATGTATGATGACAATATTCTCCGATATGATCGAAGATATCATAGAGATATTTTTGGATGTTTTTTTGGTCTTTGGTTCCTCCTTTGATGCATGTTTGTCTAATTTGAAAAATGTTTTGTAAAGATGTGAAGAAATAAACTTGGTGCTTAATTGGGAAAAATGTCATTTCATGGTTAATGAAGGAATTGTTTTGGGTCATAAAATCTCATCTAATGGTATTGAAGTAGACAAGGCTAAGGTAGAGGTAATTGAAAAATTGCCTCCACTAAATTTGGTTAAAGGAATTAGAAGTTTCTTAGGACATGCAGGGTTTTATAGGAGGTTTATTAAGGATTTTTTTTTTAAAATCACTAAACCCTTATGCTCCTTACTTGTGAAGGATGCACCATTTAACTTTGATGTTGAGTGTTTGAAGGCCTTTGAAAGATTAAAGAAGGATTTGGTGTCTGCTCCTATTTTGATTACACTGGATTAGGCACTACCATTTGAGCTTATGTGTGATGCTAGTGATCTTGCTATTGGCGCTGTTTTGGGTCAAACAAGGGACAACAACTTCATGTGATATATTATGCAAGCAAGTTGCTCAATGAGGCCCAAGTGAGCTATACGACAATTAAGAAGGAACTTTTGGCTATTGTGTATGCATTCGAGAAGTTTCGGTCATATTTGGTAGGATCCAAGGTGATAGTGTACATGAACCATTCCGCTATCAAGTACTTGCTAACAAAGAAGGATGCCAAACCCTGATTGATCCGATGGATACTCTTATTACAAGAGTTTGATTTGGAAATAAAGGACAATAAGGGTTGTGAGAATGTGGTTACTGATCCCTTATCAAGAATCGATCCACCAAGGCATGATGAGAAGCCAATTTGTGATGAATTTCTGGATGAACAAATATTGGCCCTTTCTATTTGTAGTCCACCTTGGTATGCAGATTTTGCAAATTTCTTAGCTTCAGGGATCATACCTAAAGGTTTATCTTTTCATCAAAGAGAAAATTCTTTGCAGTTATCAAGTATTATATGTGGGAAGAGCTATTAGTTTTTAAGAATTGTGCGGATGGTGTGATTAGGAGGTGTGTTCCCGATCAAGAGATGGTTCCAATTCTAGAACATTGTCACTTTTTGCCTTGTGGATGGCATCAAGGATCGAACAAGACAACTGCCAAGGTTCTCTAGTGCGGTTTCTTTTAGCCTACATTGATTAAAGATTCACGGACATTCGTGATGGCTTGTGATAGATGTCAAAGGACCATAACTGTTACCAAGAAGCATGATATGCCTCACCAAGAGATTTTGGAAGTCGAATTGTTTGATGTATGAGGAATTGACTTCATGGGACCATTTCCAACTTCTTTTAGGAATGAGTATATCTTGGTGGCAGTTGACTATGTCTCTAAATGGGTTGAAGCATTTGCTTTACCAAACAACACGACAAAGGTGGTGGTAAGGTTTGTCAAGAAGAATATTTTCTCAATATTTGGAGTTCTAAGGATGATATTGCAAGCATCGAATGTCTACCACTTACCATCCTCAAACAACTGGGCAAGTGAAAATTTCAAATAGAGAACTCAAGCAAATTTTGGAGAAAATGGTAAATGCTTTAAGGAAGGATTGGGCTATGAAACTTGATGATGCAGTTTGGGCATATAGAACGGCATTCAAAACTCCATTAGGAATGTCACCATTTAGACTTATCTATGGTAAAGCTTGTCATTTATCGGTGGAGCTTGAGCACAAAGCATTTTGGGCTATCAAGACTTTGAATGTTGACTTACAAAAGGCAGGAGAGAAGTGGTTATTGCAACTGAATGAGCTTGAAGAGACTAGGACAAAATCTTATAAAAATGCCCAGATTTACAAGAAAAGAGCTAAGGCTTGCCATGACAAGCACATCTTGCGAAGGGAGTTTATTGAAGGTCAAAAAGTTCTCTTATTCAACTAAAGATTGAAGCTCTTTCCCAAAAAAACTCAAGTCAAGATGGTTCGGACCTTTAATCATCACTAAATTCCATCCTCATGGTGAAATTGAAATACAAGGCAATGATGGTTTGCCTTTTATTGTGAATCGTCAATGTTTGAAACATTACATGGAAGGCAATCTAGTCCACACCATTCATGAGCTCACCCTTCAAAATTGAGAGAGTAATACCGTCTGAGATGGCGTTAAACTAGCCACTGTCCGGAATGACGTTAAACTACCAAGTACGTTTTTTTTCTTTCCTTTTAATTTTATATTAACATTTTAGTTTGTCTAGTTTTGTTCATTGTTTTTCATTTTGTCCTACCTTTCATCATTTAATGTGCGCTATTTGGAATCTCTCCTCTAGCTTTGATTAATTATATGTTGTCTTTTGATGCATTGAGGATAATGTTTAATCAAAGTGTGGGCGAGGTGCTTAAATTGATTTGAGTGATGGAATGTGTTAAATGTTCATGCAATTGACGATGATTCTTGATGCATTATAGTGTGTGAGTTGATGCATAGTTATGTATGAGTGGAAATGGAAAATTTTGGAGTTTGTGACAAACAGGAAGTTGTCACGGCCGTGACACTGTCACGGTCACCCACACAGCTGTGACATCCTGGCAGTAGAGTTTCAAAAAAACAAAAATGGCATGCACCACCAAACTCATGTCACATTTTATTGGTCAAAAAGCTGAATTTCCGTTGAATTTTTATGTCAAGTTTGTCTTGTGTGCTTGCCACTTGTATTGGTTGAATCATGACATCACTTGGCATGCCTAATAGTAACCATAAAAGAATATATGTAGCCTTTGATTGATATAGTGGACAAAGTACTCTGAATTCACCAAGTAGCTTGTCATAAATTCACTAAGAATCTTGTCATAATCTTTTGACCAAATGATCTAAAAAAACAAATACATGCAATGACATATACACTCATATATATTCAACCTTCACTCTCTCATTCTCTCTTCAATTCATTTGCTTCTTTTTCGTCTCCACTCTTGTATTTTCTTGGCTGGCCATTTAATTCCACCTACTCTCTTCTTAACAATTGAGTGGTTTTGAACTTTATTTGCCATTAGCTACTCCTTTTCTTGCTAATATTTTCCTTGGAAGTTTTGTGTTGTGCAAAAATTTGCTTGTGTAGGAATGGCAAGAGACAAAGAAATGCCTAAACAACCATCCGGTCAAGTTCCACGATGCTCAAGTGCATCGGCACCCGACCTAGGTTCTCCTCCTCCACAAGGTTCTTCTCCTCAACAAACTGCAACATATTCAAGGAGGAAGTCCACCATTCCACCTTCCATAGATCGAAACACTCCACTCCTAAAAAGGCCATAATCTCACGCCTCTGGTACTTCTTATCATCTCCAAGATACTCTTCGATCATTCTTGGAATTTGGGGAGGAGGAGGAGTTTGCCAAGGAAAGATAACACAAGCTCTCTAAGCTTGTCATCGCCCCAGAGAAATTCATGTTTAGAGAGGATTTGGCGAATATGGGGGCATTGGAGGCTGTGGAGAAGATGATGGTCACAAGAGGCTTTGTTGATTTGTACAATGTTTTAGAAGTAATTTGTAATGAGCTAACACTTGAAGTATTTTTTCATTTTGGGTGGATTGGGCCGATAGTCATGGTTGCAATGTTCGTTTTCTCTTGGCAAAGGAAGAAATGATTCTATTATTTGATAAGTTTGGGTTGGCTACAAGTTGATATTGTGGTGTTGTTGAAGAAGGTCCTAGAATTGATCCTTATTCTTTTAAATGGAAAAAGAATGAGAGGAATAAATTTTGGATCAAGTTGTGTCACCATAAAAACCTAGTGTTTAAACCAAGTGTATCTAAAGCATCTGAGATGTTTGAGGGTGTAGATAGGATGGTGCATAAATGGCTAACTAAATCCATTTGTGGTAGCGAAAAAGGTGACAACGCGGTTAATGATCTCGAGTTATTGTGTCTTTATAGTATGGAGAAGGGTCAAAAGATTGATTTGGAAAAACTCATGGCAATGCATTTCCAAAACATGGCAAACAAGGAGAAAGGGAAATTTTCGGAGGTATATTTGTTACAAAAGTGGAAAAATATTTTGGAGTGAGTTTTTGATGCTTAAAGGATCTTAAGAAAATGGAAGCTCTTGACAGGCAAACTTGGAAGAGTATGCATTTTATTTTGGAAGGTCCATTGGGAGATATTTCTCTTAGAAATTCTCGAGGACTGAAGATATCAGTTCCAAAGATGCGGGAGCAAGCAACCTCTAGCCACCAAGCCCAAGTACATGTCCAAGTTAATTCACAAACTGGGGCTAGCTCTTCCAATCCTGTTTTTTTTCCTCTAGAAGCTATTATGCACAATATGTATAAGATGAGAAAAGAATAAAGGGTGCAAAGCAAAATTTTTCCAGAATTGGCCCAACAATACAAGTGGGTGCAAAAGGAAGTAGTGTCTTTTTTTCAAAAGATAACCCATTGTTTCACCCCACCTCCTGAGATGTATGTTCCGCCATAGCCATCAGGAGCACAATTCTTTGAGGGCTTCTACCATTCCATCCATGATGAAAGTGAGGAAGATGAAGAAGGAGGATGTGGTCCTCCGCAGTAAGATAAGTTGTATCCTTTGTTGCATGAACATGTAGTTTAGGACTTTGCATTTGCATTAAGTCTAATATTGTTTGTGAGCACATTTATTTCAATGTCATGCATGTCATGTAATAATTTGAGAGGTTAGTCTTTATATCTCAATTGTCATATCAATATGGGTTATAATATTTTGATGTCTCAAATTTCCCATTTTTGTCCGAAATGATGTTAAACTACTCTTCGTCCGCAATGACGTTAAACTATGTTGGCCTACATCAAAGATGTCCTTCCCATTGGCTGAAAAAGAGAATCATTTCTACAACTTTCTCTTAAATTTTGCATTTATTTTGCACGCTTTGTTGTTGTCCCCTTTGTTTTGATGATTGTCAGTGATACATATTTATTTTATTGTGAATATTGGGGACAATGTTTAAAATAAGTGTGTGGAAGGGGTTTAGAAAATGTTTGAAAATGTTTGGCTTAAAGCGCTTTGAAACGCCTTTGTTGATGTGATTTTGCTTGATTTGCTTGAATTTTGACTCGATGTTTGTTTTGGATGTTCAAGAACTTTGAATGTTCGAGTGATTTGATTTCTAAAATCTCTTATATACCCATTCATGTATAACTTAGGTTTTTATGCACCTTAGCTTCAGGAAAAGACAACACCTAGTACTAGAGGCGAGAAGAATTAGTTCGAATTTGCACACACCCCTGTGACTCTTTGAGACATTAAACACTTTATGTTCTTGATGTGTATATTCATCATTCATAGTAGGTCCCTGCTAGAATTTGTTATGAAGTGCATTTCGAAAACCACACCTTTTCATATTGAGATACCGAAACGAAGAAAGACATTATTTATTAACCTTTTGTTTCCCTTTTTCTTTCAATATCTACCAAGAAAAAGGTCAATGCTCAAAAAAGGTGATCAAACTTCAACAATTGCACCCGAAGTTAAGAGACTTTTATTAGTGATACATTGCCAACTTGATTATTTTTTTTTTATTTTTATGTCAATGCTATGATTTGATTTGGAACTAAACATGTCTTACAAATGTTATGTTGTGCTTAAATTGTAAAGATACATGGTTGCCCAATTTGTATGCTCGCACTAAAATGTAACGTTGCTTTCTTCTATTCATGTATTGAAAAAAAAAAGAAAAAAAAAGAAGTAAAAAAAGGAAGAAAAGGAGAAAAGCAACGAAAAAGGGGTGGTAAATAGAGGAATCCTTGTTTTATTAAGCAAAGACATGTACTTTATTTTAGTTTGCATTGATTTATTATGTTTATGTAATGGCATGCATCACTCAGTTCATCATTATTCTCTCAACTTATTGAACCATTCATTAGGACCATTAAAAGCCAATAAAGTCCTTTTTGATCGGTATTTTGGTGAGAATTATTACAATGGTTACGATTTGACTTTGCACCAAACTTTAGTAAGCTTTGCTATGGGTGATTTCGAGCATAAAATTACACCTAAATACTGAGAGATAGAATGTAACTTGTGAGGGTGTGAATTCGGCTATCCTTTTAGGGGGCATTACTAGTGTGGAGATATTTTTTTAGGTTGTCGGCTAAGTTGGAGTTAGTTGTGTCTTTAATTGAATCTTCGGTGCATGTCGATTTGGGTAGCACATGATGTGAGGGTAAAAAGGGTGATTAGGAATTGGAGTTCTTAATTAATTTTAAGTTGTTAAATACTTGAGGATAAACAATCGAGTAAGTGTGGGGCAATTTGATATATCTTATAATTGCACACTTATTCAAGCAAGAATGTGCTTATTTTCATCCTATAAAATATGCCTTTATAGTGAAATTTATATGATTTGTGGATTTTGTACAATGAGGAAGCTTGGAAGAAAAGAGCTTTAAAAGGTGCCAAAGAGAATCAAGATATAATGGATGCAATCCAACACATGCAAGAATCAAGAAAATGAAGGAAACACGCATGGAAGGAATGTCACGACCTTGAGAAATAAGTGTCATAGCCGTGATAGGCAAAACATTTGAGGCAACCTAGACAGGAAGTTGTCACGGCCGTGACTGTCAAACCATCACAAGTCACGACCACATTATCACGGTCGTGACATACAAATCATGCACTCCTTTTCGGATAAGAAGTTGCCACGGCCGTGACACTTAAAATGTCAAGGCTGTGACACGCGAAATTGAAGAAAAATAGGCTACGAGAAAGGGGTGTTATGCGGGGACCTAAGGGCGTTTTTAGAACATTAAATGTAGGGTTTTGTGATTTGGACAAGGGGTAGGGAGAGAGAGAACAAAGCTCAATATTTATAGTGGTTCGGTCTTCTTGACATATGTCAAATCCTCTAGCTTAAACTAGAGAATTTCAATCCACTATCAACCTTACTTGCGGGTGGAGACAAAAACTGTTACACCTTTTTTTGCTGGATCAACAAGAAAACCTTTACACCTTGTTTTTGTGGGCTCAACTAGCAAACCTGAACTCTAGTTTTTGCTGGATTAACTAGGAAATCAAACCACTTATCTTTGCGGGATCAACAAGCAAACCGAACTCTAGTTTTTAAGGTTCACTAGCAACCACTCTTATTTTTCTAAGGCACAATAAGGAAACCTATCTACCCCAAGCAAACAACCTTGCTTGTCACAAATTTAACCCAAGTGTATAACAATTTAAGCTCATATAAACTCAGAAATAAGATTGTAAGTAAATAGCTCAAGTGGGTAAGAAACGTAGAAATGAGAGAGAAAATAAATTGCAAGTGTAGCAAATGTCTCTCTTACTTCTATTTTATCCAGAGACGTCTATATATATCCACTCTAAAGAATATAGACGTTGATAGCCTCGAAGTAGCCGTTGTGAGAGAGTAAAGCCTTCTGTTTTAAATGACGTCATGTTTAATAACGTGAGCTCTTACTCATTAACGTGTATTTTTTAGTAGGCCATCGGATATCAATGTTTGTTGTTGGCCATCAGCATGCTTTGTTGAAGTTGCAGTTCCATATGTTTGAAGATCATCCTTCATCAACGTTCCTTAAGGAAACACAATGTGCTTTGATACGCACCTTAAAGAAACATCTATGTGGGTTGATCAAATCTTCAGCATTCTACAACATGCCTTGATGATCATCTGTGCACTTTAACGATTTCAAAGATCACTCCTTCAATTCTGACACATCTCATGCAAGAAAGGAATATTCAAATTTGAATTTTCGAGGAGTGTGATTTGTCATCTTTTGAAGAACTGCTTGTCAACGCGTGTTCTTCATTGATAATGTGCGTTATGCCATCGATATTAAAAATGTCTCCTTTACTCATCA
>CAODLS012287779.1:0-10842 GCA_948243855.1 Flueggea neowawraea | reverse complement strand
GGATGTTTTGGTTCAATGCATCCCCCAAGTCAATCTCTGCAAAGGTATTTACAGGTGGAGGCACATTGTCCCCACTTGTCTCAACAGGAATATCTTCATAAGCATCAAAATTAATGCCACTATTCTCTTGCTCATTGAATGGCTGCTCTGTCTCGTCATCATCACCAAATGGATTTACTTCACGCTCTCGCCCACGGTCCCAGCCACCACCTCTGCTGCCCCAACCACCACCTCTGCCGCCGCCACCATACCCAGAACGAAAGTCATTTCTGGGCTCACCCCAGCGAGATCCAGAATTTCCAAATCGATCATTAGAGGCAGGGGCAGCAGGACTATCTGAAGATGGCGATGGACGGTTCCGCAGATGAGGAGGAACGTATGTCGATCGGGTGGCACGGCCAGCTAGACCTTTGTTAGCAGAAGAACCGGAAGATGTGTTCTCAGCTGCAGAATTAGCAGCCAAATCCGCCCATGAAGTTCTAGTAGTCATCAGAATTCACCCAATACAACCAAACGCCTTCCCAATGAAACAAAGAAGAATAAAAAATCCCAAGCAAATACTATCAATACCACAACCTCAAATCAAAACCCTGCGCAAAACCAAAGAAAAGCCATCAATCACCGCGATCTCAAATCAGCAACCGTCACATTTAACACAAAACACCAAAAAAAGAGAAAAGACAATGCAACAAGTAAGTCGTAAGCAGGAATCCCCTAAAAAGTAAACAATCACAATCTTCATTTATACAACGAAAATAAAGAGAATCAGAATCCAAAACCTGATCTACTTAACAGAAGCAACAAAATGGAAATGCAAATGGAATCCAAACAACAAACGATCTCACCTAATTGCTCCGCATAAGTATGGAGATCGAAAAACATAAACTCAATTTGAATGAAGAATCCGTAAAAAGCAGAAAACAAAACGGAGGTGGATAGAGAGAGTGAGAGAGGGGACCTGTGAGAGAGAGAGAGAGAGAGAGAGAGAGAAGAGTAAGAATCGGAGAAAGGGAGGAGAAGATCCGGCGAGGAAGAGAGAGGAGAGTTGAAGAAAACCCTAAAACGCAAATAAACTGTGTTGTGTGGTTACGTATTTTAAGCGAAAGAGTTGTCATAAAATGAGAAATGTGTGTGAGAGAGAGAGATACGCGATACCAAAAAACTGTGTTTTTTCCTGAGAAAAAAATAATTGGAAACTATCAGTAATAGTATAATCTTGTTAAATATTATTATATAGATATTATTTTTTCACTATGAAATATTTCAGAATCATAACTACATCGATAGTAGACTTAAATTCGTGTACTAGTGTGATCACCGTAACATTACAGTAAAATAAGTTTTCAGAGAGGACATCTTACTCTATTGCATACCACGAATCCTCGACTACTAAAATTATCTAAATTAGTGTCGCTCCCACTTCAAATTTGTACCGCGCGAACAAAGGACACGTTCTTCCGCCAAGCCAGCCACGGGGTAAACCAAAAATATCTTTTGTTTTTAGATATCTTTTTCTTTATATATATGTTTTTTTCCTTCTCCTTTTCTTCCGTGTCGGAGCCTTGCGTTTCTGGTGGATCTTCCAAATAGAATCCAACTAAATTCTCTCCCAATTTTCTTTTTAAAAAATATAGTGGGAATTTGAGGCAGGTCCGTACATGTTGCGTAACGAGACAGATACGTTGTTTATTGAACTACCAAAGAAAAAAGGCTAAACCAAAGCTTGACTTTACTTATAAAATAAGGCTGTGCAAGGCAGCTCACATTATTAGGCTGAGCCATATCCCATCATCTTTTGCAACATTGGGGTATGTTGTGATCAAACTTATGATTGGTCATCAAGCTTCTCTTGATTGAATTCTATTTTCTTGTTTGTCTCTTGCTGAAGTGAAGTTATTTCGGATTTGAGTGATTGTAATTAGGAACTAACGGAGTTCAAATGTTCATTAAGTGACTTCATGCGAGTTCTTCCTACCATGGTCAGAGTTGCTAGAGGAAGTGCTCTGATACCAATGCGAGACACTACCTGGAAGGAATTTGTGAAGAAAATTTGGGGAGTAAATAGATGACAAAAGAGAGGGGGTATAATAAAGAGGCATTAAGAGAGATAATGTTATTGTATTTGATATGACATGGCTCATAAAGTCTATTTAGTATATTTAAAATCGTAACTGAAATGTTACGATTATTAATAAAGAGCGTTACAGACGTGAATGATTCATTCTCAATTAATCATCAATAAATAGCCATCAGTGGTCACTTGCCAAAAGACGTTCTACTTACTATACACACTTACATTCTGCAAATTTCTCTACTGATTTGAGCGTTAGAGATTCTTCTAGGACTATAGGAGCAACCAACCTCATCGTGCTTTGTACTTTCAAATTTCAAGATGATGTTCACGTTTCCCAAATGTTCGAGTTCTTATCATTATTATTGTTCATTTTTGTAGGCAACGATAAAGATTGGCATCGTCTGTGGGAACTGAACGAAAAGCCTTGTTCCTAGATGTTCGAGAAGAAGTTCACCGACAATCACCTACTCATTCACCATGTAGCAAACGCCTTCAAACCAAGTCAGACATTCCGAGGAAGATGCAAAGGGAGTTGGTGCTGGAGTAGGAGCCTCGGTAATTGCCATCCCTATTATTTCACTCACCGAGTATGAGGCACTAAGGAAACAAAACCAGGAAAACAAGAGAGCCCTAGGCGAGATGAAAACTTTGCTTCAGCAATTCCTTTCTCAGGCGCAACTTCCACCCATATTACGCGCTAAAGCCCAAAGTGCCCAGAGTGGAAAAGTACCAAAAAGACGTGAGGCTCCGCAACAAAGTCAATGATTGTGATAATTTAACAAATTTATACAAGTATATATTTTATTACGTTCATAATAAACTTAAGGCATCTCTAGTGGTCATCCCCTCTAAAAGGTTAATGAAGGTGCCAACTTAGCATTCCACTAACTTCTTACTCATTATACTTACCTTCCATAATGATTAACAACTCACTATATTTTACGATGGACTCATAATCACTATTTTATCATTTAATTCATTTACAATATATAATAAATATTTATTTCACATAAATATTTTATATTAGTTAACATGTGATTAAAAAATATATTTTAAAATTATATATTTAAAATTAATTTCAAAAAATTATTTATTTAGTTTTTTAAAAAATACCATATAATAGACACAAATAATTTTTAAATTATGTGAGATACATTTAGTAGAATATATAATAAATATTATTTTCAAAATTTGGTGTTTAATTTATTTCACTTATTAGTTAGCGTAAATAAAAAAATAGTTAAATAAATAAATAAAATTAATAAAAATAATGAAAATGACTGGAAAAAGAAAGAGAAAAGAAACGGAACCAAAGTGGTTAAATAGAAAAAAAAAAGGACAAAACATCGGGCCAAAAGTCAAGTGTCAGTAGAGCCCTGCCACTTGATGCAATACTCCTATTACCCATCTCCCATCACAACCTCAAATTTATAGTAAAATTCTCTTTAACTACAAATTTCAAATCTATTTATAAAATATTTCACACATATTCCTGTCACTATCTTATTTTTTTTTATTACTACTATTCTTTCATCATAAATACTTCAAATTATATATTTCTATTAATAATTTAATAAAATATATTTCGTTATATTTATTAAATGCATATAAGAATATTTAAATATTTTGACCCGTAAATTAAAATATTTATAATTTACAATTATATACTTCAAATTAATATTATTATAAATGTATCTTGTTTTTAGTATTTTGTTATATATCCTACTTTAATTTAATTAATTATCTATTTTATTTTTAATTAAACATACAAAAAATAGTAATGTAGAGATAAATTAATTATAGTTGCATTAACACACAAAAAATTAAAACACCAAATACCAATTAAAATACTCAAAAATAAAATATATATTATTAAAAAATTAAAAAAATGGTGAGCCCCTAATTAGGGGTCACGAATAGGTGACCCCAAATTAGGGGTCACCAACAACTATATCCTAAATTCGTGGTATGGTTGGAGTGAATCTGGACTCCAAATAAAGGATTTGGGGTATGGTTGGAGATGGCCTTAATGGACTCTATTAATTGCCCACTACTAGGGTTGGGCACTAAATCATGCCGAGCTATGCTATAATTTTTCAATTTGGTCGATCGGACTGGGCCAGACTCTATCAATCGGACTAAGTGTATTGTTTAAGTTCGCCCATTCAAAAAGCCCGGGCCGCCTGCGGGGCACAATTCATTTTTTTTGCCTTATCTTTAAATTTTAACACTTCTAACATTATTTTTAATGAAAATACAATAACTTGCACTAAACTAAACGACAATATTATCTATTCTTCGTTCATTTACTTAAAATAACATACAAAAAACTGAAAACATATCCAATAAATATTAAATTCTCCATACATTATATTAAAATTAGTTAGAAAAACAACCAAAATAAACTAATTATATATATATAATTAAATCCATAACAAATGTAATTAAATATATATATATATGTAATTAAATCCATAACAATATATATATTCCAGGCCGGTTTTTTACAAACTCAGGTCCAACCCGAAATTTACTTCGGGTCATTTTTTCTAGTCCAGCTAGACCATGCGGGCTAAAAGTCAAACCCAAACCTTGATATTAACCAGGTCGAGTTCGTATCAATCCATAGACCAAACTTATTTACCAAGCACTACCCACTACTGATGCACTTACTCTTCCCAAATAAAGAATGATAAGTAATTTTCTTGAAGTTATAAAAAATTCTATTAAAATTCAATCGAAAGATTGGTTATTGAACCAATTATCAATAAATTATTTTATTATTTTAATAGTTTATTAATTAAACAATGATATCATAAGGATATGTAATCATATGAGTATTACCCTCACGGCCTCACCCTTCTTATTGGGTGAAGGTATAGGTAGAGAATGGCCATAAGAAATCTAATTTTAATTTAATTCTAATTTTAATAAAATTGAATTACAAATTAAATTCTAAATTTCAATTTTAATTTTATAATCTAAACAGACATAAAGGACAAAACAAGACATCTGAACGAAATACCTCATCAGGTCTCTCCCTCTCTGCAAGACTGCAATATTAAGAGTGTGTTCATTAATAAAAAAATATTTTCATTTCTAATTTTTTCAATTTTTTAAGTCCAAGAAAATTATGAAAATTTGAGAAAATGCGTTAAAAATTTATAAATTTTTCTAGTTTAGAAAATTGAAAAATTTGTTCAAATTCAACTAAATTTCTATAAATTTTCTATAGAAAAATTAAGTTAAATACATATATTTTACGTATAAAAAATTAAATTGTCATAATTTAGAGTTTTATACAGTAAGTATATGTAATTGATGTCTAATTGCTGACTCAATAAGTACATGTATTTAATGTCTATTTTAAGTGAGATTGGTTGTTTCCGTGTTTTTTATTTTTCTGACTTGTAAAATTTTGAAAAACTTGGTGATATTTTATAAAGAAAAAGTTTGAAAAACTATTAAAAGTAGTTTTCTAATTTTCAGTTATATTTTAAAAAATTTAATTTTTTTATTTTTCTTAAAAAAATATACAATGTGAACATATTTTCTATATTTCTATTTTTTTTAATTTTTTTCCAAAAAACTGACAAATTATGTGTTAATGGACACACCCTAACAAATTCACTTTTCTTCTTCCTTCCCCAGTTCTCCTCTTCATATTATCCGAACATTCAAAACCTACCAAAACCCACCCTTCTGCACAGTTAGCCGACATAATGATGCTCCACCTCACAACTCACTCCTCTACTCTGCTTCCTTCTCCATAACCTCCCCCTGGCAAATTAGCAGATCAAACCATTGCGGTTTTGCTGATTTTGTTTAGTCAGTTAGAATTTCTTGGGCTTTGTTCCGGTGATCTCTGTGAATTTTAGCCAGGTAATTGAACTCCCCGTTTCATTGCTAGCCAGATATAAGTTTTTACTTCCGTTTTTAGTTCATCAAACTGGTGATCTGCATTTTGGTTAACGGTTGATCTTCTCTTCGTGCAGCCAGTAGGTGAAAATGCGCGAATCCAAAAACGTGTCTATTGTTTTTTCTTTCTAAATTTTATTTCTCCACCGGTTATGAAACGGTAAGCGAGTGCCAACCAAAGTAGAGAATAGCAAATCAAGCAAGCGACCACTACAAGCGACTGTCACACACAAGAAGGAAGCTTAATGAAGGAGTGGTCCAAACGACGATGCGACCAAGAGGTAACTAATTTAAATGAGTATTGAAGCGATTGGATTGTTGTTATCCAGGGAGTCATTTTATTTGGTGAATGTATTGGATATCCAAATTGCAGCACATCAATAAACTGAATTTTTTTTTCTTTAATTCATGCAGTCAATTCACCAAATATACATAATCAATGCTCATCCTTGATTTAGACTTATGTGGATCATAGTGATAAGTCAGTTGAAATCACATTTCAACGGGCTAGAATGAAACTTGCAAGAAGGAGGCTTCTGAAAAAATTGAAGAATCTGTATTATAGAGACAGGCCATGCGGTTAAATTTGGCCCGTGAAATGGCCGCGAAGTTTTGAGGTCTTTGTGCGCAAGAGTTAAGTTGGCAGAATCTTAACATAATATTTCTTAAGCCAGTGAATTGCATAGTTCTGGTATTGTGTAGTGAGTTTTTTTTTTCACGAAATGTATCTTTTTTTTAATCCCTGTATTTAGCAGTTGGTATTGTTTAGTGAGATTGTTTTTACTATGATTATGTATGGATCTGGAGTGCTGGTTATGAAAGCTCATAGTGTGAAGTGGAAATCAGTGATCCCCAAATTTAACCTATCATTCTCTTCTCCCAAGTGTTTGAAAAGTTTGGTTCTATAGCTTCTTGATTAGTGATTTTAATGAAATTGCGAGAACCACTCTAATTTTAGCCTTTTTAGATTATTAATTAGTTTCTTTTGAGCTTTAGTAAAGGTTTAATATTTTGCGTTATTTCGTTTAGTGTTTAGTTAATAAAAAAACTTGATATTTCTGCAATCTGTATTTGGTTACTTGTTACTTAATGATAAAATTTTCTTTATTGAACTCTGTGTTATACTCCATTCATTTCACAATACTTGCTTTTTTAGTAAAGTTGTTTTTTTCAAAATAATTGATATTTTATAAAATCAATTTTTTTTATTATTTTATTCTACATTTATCTTTGTATTAAATTGTTAGTCAATGTACCAAATTTATGAGTCAATTTTAAAAGTGGTCATACTACTTAAATGTGTGTTGAATAACTCTTTTTTGTACATAATTTTTAAGACCAAGATTTTTAACTGAATATTTAGTATATTAAATTGATGGTGCTGTTTGTTTGATATGGTCAAAACAGTATGAGAAAAAAAATATGGTTTGTGAGTTAATTTTTTGTTGCCGGGTCAATCTTTTATTAGATGGAATAAAATTTGTGAGCGAACGAAATTTTTTTTTATGGGAACCGCGTAATCCTGTATTTGGAGTGGTATTTGAATAAATATCCCAACAAATTTATTTGACTTTGATTAATTACATTTAAATTGTTTTACAAGAATTAATAAGGTTACAATAGTAAACTACCACAATAATTAATGCAAATCAATCATTTTTTGAATGGGTGTGCTAAAATCTTAAAAAGTGAGTACTGTGAAATGGAGGGAGTATAGGTTATTTTCTGAGTGAAGTAACTTGTGGGTTTGCATAATGTGAATTGTGATCCTTCATCACTGCCATCACTACAAACAACACAATTTGAGGTTGTATAAGAGGAAATCTGAATAAGATGTTTTAGGATCAATGAGTTGGAAAAACCTTGAAAGGTGAAGAGAAATTCAGAAAGACCAAACTTGGCGTCCTTTAATTTAAAATCAACTAATTCAAACTAAACTTTGGTAAGTGGATTTCTTCATTGAAATCCATTTTTTGATTCTTCTATAATTTGAATGTTATAAGTCTGATATTTTGATTTCTGTTTTTGAAGGTCAGAGTTTATTTGTGAATAGGGGATGGGTAATCTCAATTCAACTTGGATGTTGATCTTTACACCTTCCTTCCAAGCAAAGAGCGGTGGGAAAAATGGAGCATTAATCATAAATCGAGAAATCCAATCCAAGTCTAAAGTAGATGCAACAACGCGAGAATAGCAACAACAAATGGCGGCAGTTCCTTTTTGGTGTGTTGCACATATTTGTGATCAACATTTTAGAGTTGATTGTGTGTGAGGTATGAATTTTGAGTCAAAGTATTGGTCTTACCAAAGACATGATTAGCAAGTAGTAATGTTTTCTATACAAAATTTAATCATCCGGACAAAGCTCGGATTTTCGACTAGCTATACAAATAAAAAGCAGCAGCAGCAGTCCCAGTCCAGTCACTCACACCACCACCTCCTCTCTACTCGTCAAAAATCTCCCTCTTTGCAAAGATGAACCAATCGCAGCCACATTCATACAGACACACAAACACTCTTTCCTCACGTGCTCTTCCCTAACATCTCTCTCACCGCATACCTCTGTCTTATCTCTATTGCCTCGTCAAAATCACGCTCTCTGCCCTCCTTGCTGATCTCTCTCCACTTTCCTCTTCTTTTTCTTTTCAAATAAACAAATAAATAAATTTTCGAAAAATAAGAGAGAGAGAGAAGCCAGTGGTGATTATCCCAGCGCGCGCCAGAGCGTGAGAGTGTAAAACTAGAAAAGCATAGGTTTCCTCACCACCGCTGTTTGTGTGAATTTCTTTTTTTTTTTTTTTTAAATTTCATTTCACTCTCTCTAAAATTATTTTTCTTCTCTCTCTCTTTAGAAAATAAGGAAAAAATTGGAGGAGATAGGAAGAAATCTAGGGTTCCACTTGAGAGAAAGGAGAAGCCAATCGAAGAGATCTTGATCTCTGATAGTAACAGAAGGACAAGATGAGCTTAGATTCGGTAGCGCCGAACACGCATGGGAACCTTGACGAGCAGATTAATCAGCTCATGCAGTGCAAGCCTCTTTCAGAGCAAGAGGTACCTCCTCCGATATTCTTTGATTGTTTTCCTTTTTAGTGGTTGCAATGTCGCGGATCTGGAATTTTTCGCTGCGGCTGAGAGCAGATTTGTGGTGATCTGTGTTATTTTGCTGCTTCCGGTTCATTCTAGGATCGTACGGTTGGATTTTGTCTTAATTGGATCAGATCCGTTGATTGAATTGGTTTTCAGTATCGGGCTTTGATTTAATGATGGTCGATGCTTGTTAAATTGGATAGGAATATTACTTTGTTTGTGATTTTTGTCATTGTTTACAAAATGTTTTTAACGCATATATGTTTGCGACTTATATTGCCTAACCATATGAGAATTTCGAATTTTGCGGTGATACTATAATTGTTTCCTTGAGCTTTGGTGTACTGGTGGGAAATGTGGTTCCGGTGTTAATTGTATTGATCTTTCAGGTTAGGGCGCTCTGTGAAAAAGCTAAAGAAATATTGATGGAAGAAAGCAACGTTCAGGTATTTTTCTTCACTTGTCTGTTCTTATGGCTCAGATTTCCACTTCGTTGGTTTTAATTGGCTTATAAGCAATAATGGAAGTTTGATGTAGATTTTATTTGGTTTTACTGTATGTTTGTGTGTCTTTGTATACATGTTTTTGGCTGTTCCTCGGGGTGTTGGATTATTCATAGTATCTTTTCTGAATGTTGCTTTGTACACTGCAGCCTGTTGAAAGCTCTGTTACTATCTGTGGTGATATCCATGGACAATTCCATGATCTTGCTGAGCTTTTCCGGATAGGGGGAAAGGTAAGTCTCTGATTGTGATACATTACACATGTGACTTGATTTGTTGCATAGACATGGTTCCATCCTATGTTAATATGTTTGTTTTGTAATATACTTTTCATGATCTGCTTCTGTGGGGAAGGTGCTTTTGTTTCTTGGAATAAGCAAGCACTTGTTCAATTTGATTATTTCTACTTTCAAAAAGGTTAAATTCATTGGATTTTATCTTTTTCATTTTTTACAGTGTCCAGATACCAATTATTTGTTTATGGGTGACTATGTTGACCGAGGTTATTATTCAGTTGAAACTGTAACGGTAAGTATTTCCACATATGTCAGCTTTTCTTTAATATTTTTGTGCGAAGTACTTTTACCATGTGTGTGGATTCCTTCTTTCTACTCCATAAATATATTGTTTGGAGTTGCATGCAAAAACTATATGTAATTTAATGCTTTCTGGGATGAGAGTTAAAATTACATTCTATGAAAACATTTGAAGTATTGTCATGCATTGCAAGATGTTAATGATATTCTTTCTAATTGTAACTTCCCCACTTGTCAAGATTCTGCCTTTTGTGTTTGTTAAATGGGATTTGCTTGATTCCATATGCCATGCAGAGATATATTCACTGTCGTGCGTTGACGACCATTTTAATTACGAGAGTCTTCATTAGAACCTATTGGAATCTTTATTTTGGATTGCTGCACAAAGTCTATATTCTTTTTTTCAAAGATAGTCTTCTTTTGCTGGGAATTTGACTTCTACCTTGGTGTTGTTTGATGTTCAGCTTCTTGTTGCCTTGAAAGTACGGTATCCTCAACGGATCACCATTCTAAGAGGAAATCATGAAAGTCGTCAGGTATGCTTCTTGTTGTATCATTGGATTTAGCATTGATTTTCCAATATCTATTATTGGTTTTGATGGGTCCATTTTTGGTTGGACGGCCTGTGAAACGTATTTACTCTTCTACAAGATCTGTTTGGGTGATTTTAAACATGAAGGTGTTTTTGTTTGTTTATTAATAGTTAGTCGCTCATACCTTG
>CAODLS012287631.1:0-17716 GCA_948243855.1 Flueggea neowawraea | reverse complement strand
AATTCCAACAATTCGTCATATGAAAGAGAAATTTAAATAGAATCATGTCTTTTTTATTTTCTTTTCAGGTATCCTGATGACCCATTTGATAGAATATGGGAATCTGATTCCTTAAAGAAAGCAAATTATCTTGTTGATGTTACTGCTGGTACCGAGAAAGTGTCCACTGACATGCCAATCGACACCAGGAATGACGAAATGCCACCTCAGAAAGTAATGCAAACTGCAGTAGTTGGTACAAATGGATCATTAACATATCGATTGAATTTGGATGGCTTTCCTGGTTTTGGGTGGGCGGTCACATACTTTGCAGAGATAGAGGATCTATCTCCAGATGAATCCAGGAAATTCAGGCTAGTCCTTCCTGGTTACCCTGATATGAGCAAACCTATTGTTAACATCCAAGAAAATGCTCAAGGAAAGTACCGTCTTTATGAACCTGGATATCCCAATATATCCCTCCCTTTTGTTCTGTCTTTTAGATTTGGAAAGACCTCTGATTCTAACAGGGGACCACTCTTGAATGCCATGGAGATAAACAAGTATCTGGAGAAAAATGATGGTTCAGTTGATAGTAAGTAAACCTCATAAACCTGGTCTCTTGAATTCACCTATATTATATTTCAAGTTGTCTTCTTGTTGTTCTCTTTTGCTTGCTCAAGAATTACATGTTGCATGTAATATTTTTATCTGAAATGTATGAAATCTATTTACGGTGCATCCACAATTTTGATGAGCTGCAGTTGGACACATGACTGTTTTGGCTGCACGCTATGCTTCAGTAGACTGGGCACTAGAAGGTGGTGATCCATGTCTGCCAGTTCCTTGGTCATGGGTGGAATGTAATTCAGATGCACGGCCAAGTATAGTGAAAATGTATATGTTTCTTTCATCTTACAAAAAGATTGTTTGTTTCATTTTGTTGAATTTTATTCTCCATCATCTCTGAGAAGAACTTCGTAATAATAGAGTTAATTGTTTCTGCAACTTTTATTGGCAGCTCCTTATCTGGTAAAAATCTGACTGGGGATATTCCTTTGGAATTGACAAACCTGAATGGTTTAGTCGAGTTGTAAGCTTCAAAACTGCTTTATTCTTCTTCTGCATGTTGATGTGCAGTCTAATGTGTGGTAGAGTGATGGTTTCATATCCTTGTTTTGTCTTGTGATCAAAGGTGGCTTGATGGAAATTCACTGACCGGTCAAATACCTGATTTTAGTGGATGCAAAAACCTGGAGATCATGTAATGCTTATTTTTTGCTCTGTTAATCATTTTCATTTTGGTTTCTGCAAAAATATTAAGCTAACGGTGATAATTGTTCAATATAGCCATCTTGAGAACAATCAGATGACTGGTGAACTGCCTTCCTCTTTAACAGAACTACCAAATTTGAGGGAACTGTAAGTCACTGAAAACTTGAAATCAGTTGATACTTGCTTTCACTGTATAAGGAGTTCGCAACATCTTTGTAAATTATGAACTAATGTGAATTTTTTTGGTTCTTTTTTTAGATATTGTGATTTCAATTTTTTTAAAACTTCCTCACGGAACTTTATACACATTGGATGACTGCAGGCATGTGCAGAATAATATGTTATCTGGAAGTGTACCGGCAGGACTTCTTGAAAAGAATGTTGCGTTGAAGTAAGTATCAACAGTAACTTGTGAAGCAAATAATGTCATCGTGTTTAAAAGTGCAGGTTATTGAATGAAGAAATGACTAGGGCAGATCCTATGTGGAAATCAGTATATAACTTCATATTGATCAACCAATTCCAAAATTATAGTATTACAAATTTCATTCAGTTCTTACATCCATATTTATTTCTTGGTTAATTACAGCTATTCTGGAAACATCAATCTTCGTGGAGATAGCAAAAGAGGTAGCCATGTTGATATTATTATTGGTTCATCAGTTGGAGCTGCTGTTCTGCTGATAGCTACAATTGCTTCATGCTTTTTTATTCATAGGGGAACGAGACATCCTGACCAGGGTATGATTGAAGGAAATATTCTCTCTTTATTCGTTCAGAACAGAAATAGGGAAAATTGTATAATTTGTATCAATATGTTGCAGAACACCTTCGTGATTCTTTGCCTGTTCAAAGGCTAACATCCACCTTCAGCGATGCACATGGAGAAGCTGCCCATTGCTTCACATTATCTGAGATTGAAGATGCCACAAGAAAATTTGAGAAGAAAATAGGTTCCGGAGGTTTTGGAGTTGTGTACTATGGGAAAATGAAAGATGAAAAAGAAATTGCAGTGAAGGTTCTAGCTAGTAATTCATATCAGGGAAAACGAGAATTTTCAAATGAGGTATCATAAATTTTTGTGAATTTTCACATTAAAAAAAAATGTTTTGAACTTCATTCAATATTTGTGTGTCACTGACCATGAAGTTCTTTTCTTTCGAGCATTATAAAAATGCATGCCACACTGGATTAGAATCGATTAATCACTGAAGCAGAATGAAGAGATATTATATTTATTTTCCATGTTTTACATATAGCTAAAATTGTTGATCTATCTGCACTATGCTTGGACATAGGTGTCTCTTCTTTCAAGGATACATCACAGAAACTTGGTACAGTTTCTTGGATACTGTCAAGAAGAAGGGAGAAGTATACTAATTTATGAGTTTATGCACAATGGAACTCTCAAGGAGCATCTATATGGTAATTTTTCTTTTTTAGTTTTGTAAAGGAGGGCATTGTCTTGGGGAGGATAGTGGCTTGAACTCATGACCTGTATGAAATGTTTAGGCCCACTAGTTATAGGAAGAAGTATTAACTGGATCAAGCGCCTCGAGATTGCTGAAGATGCTGCTAAAGGTATCTGAATGAGTGATTGTTTTCTTTGAGAAGTGACATATTTTCAACTCTCCTTCTTACGAGAGATTGGTATTTTATCTGATGGTTGTATTGTTTTTTTTTTCTTGTTCAGGGATTGAATATCTTCATACGGGCTGTGTTCCTGCTATAATCCACAGGGATCTGAAAACTAGCAATATTCTTCTTGACAAACATATGAGAGCTAAAGTTTCAGATTTTGGTCTGTCAAAAATTGCAGCAGATGAAGCTTCACATGTCTCGAGCATAGTCCGAGGCACTTTGGGATATTTAGATCCAGAGTGAGGATTCTCTTCCTTTTTCATGGCTGTCTTCTTTTTATATTACTTTAGACAGTTTGACCATAGGAATTAATCACATTACTGCTAACACTGCCTTCGTCAAATATTTTGGGCCTGCAATTTCCTTATTTGTTTCTAGTTCGAAGTCTCCAGTCAAATGATTTTCTGTTTTAAATCAGTGTAGTAAACAGTTAGGGGTTACATTAATGGCTCAGCATATCTCATTTGCTTCTCATGATATGCAGGTATTATATGTCTCAGCAGTTGACCGACAAGAGCGATGTTTACAGTTTTGGGGTTATTCTCCTTGAGTTGATGACTGGACAAGAACCCATTTCAAATGTGAAATTCGGGGCTAATTGCCATAATATAGCCCAATGGGTAAGTTGCTCGCCATGATATCTGATTTATGTTATGATTAATGAGCATCTGATTCATTGATGTGATTCAGTAGTGTCAATGACAGATGAACAGAGTTAGTCACATGAAGTTATCGGCATTGATTTCTTTATTTCATCTTCTTTTTAAGGCTCGAACTAATCATGAAATGTTTGTCACGTTCAACAATTGCTTCACAGGCAAAGTTACACATTGAGAGCGGGGACATCCAGGGGATCATTGATCCTACTCTACAAGATGAATACGACATCCAGTCAATGTGGAAGATAGCAGAGAAAGCCTTGATGTGTGTCCAGCCTCATGGATACATGAGGCCTTCAATCTCAGAAGTTCTCAAAGAGATCCAAGACGCTATCTTAATTGAAAGGGAAGCCTTGGCGGTAAGAGAAGGCACCTCTGACGAAATGTCCAGGAATTCTGTTCATTCTTCACTCAATCTTGGTTCTTTGGATCTGTTGTCGCTGGATGAAACAATTGCACAGCCAACTCCAAGATAATTCTTTTCCATTAGCATACTTTCACCACCTTTGGTAGTAGAAGCTTTTTTGGTTTTTCTTTTGTCACATTCATTGCTGGAATCTTGAGTCAGGTTGCTGCTACTGGCGGGTTTGAGAGTATTGGGCTTGTAAATCTTTTTAGCTTTTGCAAATTATTTGAGTCCTTTTTGATTGTAAATGTACATTCCTGGTCAGATTAGCTTCATTTAGCCAGGAACAGATCTAAAGAATCCATTTTGTATGATCACATTGCCAACTTCCATCAATGCCAATTTAGTGAAGACATCAGGGATTGTTAAAGCCCTGGTAATGAGTACTTCAACTAGTCATTTTTCCTGAACTTCGATCGAGACCGAAGTTCTTTTCATCTCCTCCAGTTAAGAAATGAGGTGCCCTTACCACTTTACAATAGTCTTCTTTTAGTACGTCTATTGTAGGATACTCGAACAATTTATTCTGTATCAAGGGTTCTATACTGAAACAGAATCAATGTTTGATTAAACTAAGCAAGAATCTTGATTATAAAAGTGCTGTACTTATGTTTCAGCTTTGTAAGGTATCAGAACTAGCAGAACAGAGGTTTTTAAGAACTAGTAGAACAGAAGTTCAAACCAGATGATCAAGTCACTAGTCAAAGGATTCGCGAATGAAAGTCCAGGCTGGCTGACATGATCCACTATCCTATGGTGGCCCTTTGCAAAGCCCCAATAATTAGAGTTCTACAGTATGCTATCGACGGTTTAGGATCCATGTATGGTTTTCTGGTTCTCAACAAAACATAGGTTACATTTAAAAACTTTGTCATCCCATGTGTACATTGATAGTGAGGGCAGTTGTTAAGGTAGAAAGCGGTGAATTGGATAAAAAAGGGACTAAGTGGTGAATTATGGTGTTTCACTCTGCAATATGTTGTCTGTATGCGCATGTTTCTAGATTGGATTTTAAATAAGAACTAAGATTAGCGAAGATAAATCACTAATATTAGCTAATTATTTAGGCTAAGAACAGATTGGATTTCAAATAACAATCAGATAAATGCTAATTATTTATGCTAACAGAATATTTTCAATTGGATTTGAAAAAAAAAATAGATTAATGAAGATAAGAATATTCTTTCAAGAGATGCTGAAATTGCTAAGGTTACCGTAATTTGATATGCAATACTCTGCGCACAAAGCGAAACGACGTCGTTAAATTGGAACGAAAAGCCGCTGGACAGAAAACCACGTGGCGAAATCAGGAGTGCAAAAGGGAACCTACCTGGAAGAGGAAAACATATTAAAAAGGGTAGAACAGCCGGGAAGAAATCAATCAATCACACTCTCTCACTAAAACTCTCAAAAAAAAAAATGAAGAAAGAAAACCAACGGTGTTGATAAAACCTACATCTCTCATCTGAGTCGTCTCCTCTCATCTCTCTTCTCCAGCGTCCGATCCCTTTCTCTCTCTCATCTCCTTCTCTCGCGCCATTTTTTGCTTCCAGGTATTAACCGACCACAACTACTTTTCCATTTTTTCAAATTCTTGTTTCCACTATTAGTTCTCTCTCGCGCTCGCGCACTCGTTCTGTTTTTCTCTCTCTATCTTCTCTTTGTTTGATTTGTACTAATGGATGAGGTAGGGTTTCCATGGCGGACGCACCACCGACTAGTCCCGGCGGAGGTAGCCACGAGAGCGGCGAGCACAGTCCCCGCTCTAACTCTAAAGTCCGCGAGCAGGACAGGTATCTCCCGATCGCTAATATTAGCCGTATTATGAAGAAGGCGCTTCCTGCTAATGGTAAGATTGCTAAGGATGCTAAAGAGACCGTTCAGGAATGCGTCTCTGAGTTCATCAGTTTCGTCACCAGCGAGTACGTATGGCCAATTTGTGATGATTTTCATTCTCCTCTTTTTATTGTCATCATTTTAAGGTTAATTTGGGGGGTTTTTTGGTATATTTGTGTAGAGCGAGTGATAAGTGCCAGAAGGAGAAGAGGAAGACGATTAACGGTGATGATCTGCTGTGGGCCATGGCGACGCTAGGGTTTGAGGATTATATTGATCCGCTTAAAATTTACTTGAGTCGGTACAGAGAGGTGAAAAATTTTACTGGCCTTTTTTTTCATATGCATCATCTAATTGCACGTTTTTATCGTTTTCACTTTAGAATGTGTACTTTTGAAAGGAAAATGATGGATTTTGCTTATGATTGAGGCGTTTAATTAGTGCTGTGGTTTTTTTTTTCTTTTTGGGTTATGATTTTACCTATGTGAGAGAAGACTTTATTGACTGAATGATGTTTTGGTTCTTGTTTCCGGGGGAATTACCGGGACGATGTTGTAGATGGAGGTATGTTGGTATTTATTATTCACATGTTTTGGTTTGTAGTCGTTTGAATATAGAGATGTGTAAGTTTTGGTACTCTATGTTTAGGGTGATACAAAAGGATCTGCAAAGAGTGGAGATGCATCTGGTAAACGAGATGTTCAACCAAATCCAAATGCACAGGTGGAAATTGACTTTTGCATTTCTTCGCTTTTTCTAATGCATGTTTCTTAAAATTATGTGAAATTCTGCTGCGTAATCTTATCTTTGGACATTTGGCAAATGATTCTTGCAGATTTCTCATCAAGCATCTTTCTCACAAGGCGTCAATTATGCGAATTCTCAGGTCAACTCTCTCCATCACTCGCGCAAATTTGTGCGTGCATACACGCTCTTGCATGTTTGCTTGTCATTTTTTGATTATATCTGGCTAAATGTTCGCAAAAGCATAAGATTATGGTCAAATTTTGTAATACATCAATTTGTGACTAAAAGTCTAAGATAACTATCAGAAGTACCATATAAACTAAGTTTGCATTTACGACAATTCAAATTTACTTATGAGATCTTTTAAAGGATTATCACTCTTAATTTGGAAACAAATTTAGATATATTTTGATTAAATATGGCGTCGAAGTTAAATAATGTTACTTAATAGTTAATGGTTTCAGTGTAATGTTGTGAAACATAAATTTTTCATGTGTCAAATGGACCATTCCGTTGCTGGATTAATTTAAGGAACATGCGACTAATCATTCGACATTGTGTTGCAAGTTTTAGGGGTTGTGATCTATGGATGTATTGTGTTCAATATATAAGGGATACCACTGCATTATCTCCATCATTTAATTTTACCATGCTGTTGTTTCTATATTTCAAATTCCATTGCCAATTGTTTATGCTTCTGTTCGCGTGGTATTAATATCTGCTCCTAGATTAAAATCCAAAGCAACTTAGATATGTGTTCCAAAAAAAGCAACTTAGATAATATTAATCAGTCCTGTTTTAGATGATTAATTATCTGAAGATATGATTCAGTATTGATGAAGCAAACGTGACAACTTTTTGTCGTCTGTAACATATCATGGATACTTGACGGCATTCTGAACATCGAATGTGGTCGGTTCTTTGGCTGCAAATATCACAGATGAAGTTTGTTATGTGGTCATGACATGAGAATTAATTCATCCAGTTAGTTCTGTCGTAGATGTTAATTTTTTTTGCTTTATCATCTTCTCTGTCTACTTTCACTATTCTTTTTACCCGAAGTGCATTTGGTTTTTTGCTTTTATCATTAGCGAGTAGTCTGATCTGTAAAACGTGTACAGTCGCAGGCACAGCATCTGATGGTTCGGATGCAAGGCAATGAATAGGTATCTCCATCGCGTCACCCCAATTCCATCATTTGGAACACTATTCAGTTGTCTCTAGTTCAGTGCCCACAACACAAAACTGAACCAAAACCAAAATAAAGTTAATGTAAGCCCTGAAATTTGGGTGGTTTTGGTTCTCTTGTTGTGCACATAGTTAGTTATTTATCATAAGGTTTGTATAATTAGGTGATGTTTTCGGGTAGAATGACAACTGAAAATACTAGTAAATGTTCGGGAGTTCATTTTCTATGAATTGTAAACCAAGTATCTGTTCTGTGCTATTTATCAATTGATCAGGAAACCCACATTTAAGGTCCCGTAAAGTTGGTGTTTAACTGTTGCATTAAATCATCAATTAACCGTTATATTTGTGTTTTAATTCCTCTCCATTGGGCAACATGCAAGAGAAAGGGGCTTTTTCTGTTTTGGTATTCTGCGGTATTGTCATTTTCGGATCAATGTGTGTATTAAAGATTCTTCCTCCTATGTTTATAAGGGTACAATTTTCACAATGGGTCAGGAAATTTTAGATTTTTAAGAGAAATTTCCTGCAAAGATTGGGTGTTTATTTTCAGTAGATTGAGTTGTAAATTGCAGATGCAAATTGATAGATGTTTTTTGTTACAGTAGTTCTAGATTCGAGAGGGGCAGACCTCTTATAAGCAAAAAACACTCTTTACTAAGTTGTAAATATTCTCCTTAAATTTGAATTTGAGACTTGTAGTTAAGGGGGGAAACCTTCTACCATTTCATTATAACAATCTGTGGCTTGTGATAGACTGAATGGTGAAAAGATTTAGCAGTAAAAAGCTAAGGAGAGTTGCATATTTTCAGAGTTAGAATCGGGGAAGTCTATTTTGCGTGCATCAGACGTGTAGAGGGCTCCAATAGAGTCGTCTCCTTGGTCCATACATGGGTTCGTATCATGAAATTCGGTGGAATTATACAGTGCACTAGTGCTGTGTATTGACCCCAAAAAGATGCACAAGTCCACTGAACCTTTAGTTAATTTAAATTGACTTCGTCGCTGCTTTTCCATCCACTTCCACTAATCTCTTCGTTTTGTATACGTTTTGGAGTCTGTGTGTTGCATTGGCTTGACGCAAACTCTCCCCCTTCTGTTGGGACCCTTATATTTGATGCCTCCTCAGATGTGACATTTCACTACGTTGTTTTGCCGGGACGGAACCAGTGACGACGACGCTGCCTAGTCCAATACATCAACAGGGGTTTAGAAATTTTATGTTAATAGTATTTGGTTTTGATAAATTAAATTTTAGATAACAAAAATAGATTGTAAATTGAAAGATTTGATAAATTATATAGTGAAAAGAAGATAAATTGACATCTTTTAAACGTCACAATATATATAACTAATAATATTACGTAAAACGTAGGACTGCATTAAAATTATGTTTTTTGATTAAATAAAATGAAATTAGACGAACATTTTTTTGAAAATTAAAGCTTAGAGGGTCAAAAGGCTAGGTTGATAATAAGAGAAATTAATCAAATCTAGAGAGGTATAGCAAAGAAAGAAATCTATAAAGGTGAAAAAGAGGTTTGTAATATAATTAGCGGCGTTCTTGCCAAAAAAAAAAGGAAATAACAATTGGCGGTGGTGATGAAGGGATGCACTAAAGCTGGCGTGAGTCGCAACAACCTTAGATCATAAGAATGCTACTTTTAATCTTTGGTGGGTTTTCTTTTCCTCTTCTCATTCGACATATTTTGTCTATTGTCGTTCCTTGGTAAAAACCTGGCATCAACATGTTGAAGGACAATTGGCTACTTAAAGAAATAACATGTAAATAAAATTATAATTTATTACATTAAGAGTATTTGAGCCATTGTCAACGTTGAGAAATCATAGATTCGACTTAATTAAAGATCATCATATAGAGCTAATCAAGATTTTTCAATTGATTTAAGGAAAAAAAAGGTTTAAGAATTCTCTAATTCAAAACAACTACAATAATTGAGTTGCACCAATATAATGGTTTGCTTGAACAAGAAGAAAGCTAAGGCGTATCCTTATATTGCTTATAAATTTAAATTTGGAAGATTTATTTATAAATGCGTATAATTGGATCAAACATATCCATCTCTAAAATTTAAAACAAAAAGGGATATGTGAATGCTAAATCACTATATACATTCAAATAATTGAGTGAGATGATAAACAAGAGATTGATCAACATAAAGAAAAGAAGGATGATGTCAATCTGATGATCTTCTATCATTGCTTGGATTCCATCACAAATTTCAAATTTTAAAAGTGGGCCTTGAAATTTTAATTTTTTAGAAATCATACTTTGTGAAAACATTTATTTTTGGTCATAGCAAAAAATATTAGAGAGTTATAAGTAATCATAACTTTTTGTTTCTTAGATTACCTTTGTTAGTTTCCCCCCCTCATGGTATTCAATTAGATTATCTTTGTTACTTTCAGATACTTGCAAAAGGTCAATTAGTAACAATTGATTATATAATATTTTCACAATTTACGAGCCAGTTTAATATTTTTCTCTCAAACATTTGCAATCTACCAATCAACTTTCTTTAATTAGTATATCAAGAATCAATTTTCTCTAATTAGTATATTAAGTTTTTCTTTTTGGAGTTTTTTTTTATGAAATCACTCGTGACCGTTGAATTTGAGTCGAATTAGACCCATATATGTAACAAAAACCTCCATTGAGTTTCTAAAACTTATAGTCAAAGAATGATAAGTCTCTCAATGTAATACCCTGTATTTTTTTTGATTAAATTTTTCTGGTAAATTTTCATTAAATAAATTTTTATTAATTTCATAATCAAAGAAATATATTTATATTTGTTTTATAAATTTAATATGATTAAGTTTGTGGAATTTTATTAATTAAAATTATCAATTTTCAGATTGTCCCATTAATGTAATATTTTGTTTAATTTTGATTAATTATTCCGGTAATTTTTCCGTTAAATTTCAAAAATTATTCTTTAATGTTTGAAGAGTAATTTTGAGTTTTGAATGTTAATTGAGTGATTAATGAAGTTTTGAAGTGATTAAAGTTATTAATTTAAATGGAATTTGAAAGAAGAACAAAATGGAAGAAAAAGGAATTAGGAGTGAACTACCGGCCGTCTGCATTGTTGGAGCATACTACGTGTTGTTGGTGTTGCTGTCGTTCCCGAAGGATGCCCGTCGTCCGCTTGTGTGCTGGGCCGGCTATTAAGTGAAACGACGTCATTTTGCTTAATTATTCCTGCAGCACCAAACCGTGCCGTTTTGCACCTTCTTCTTGCTTTTAAACCAAGCCGACCAAACCGACAACTCTCTCTCTCTTGTTATTCGGTTCTTCACTCTTCTCACCAAGAAACCCCGATTTCTTCCACTCTCTCTACCTCTTGTTCATTCCTCTCATCAAATCAAGATTAGTACATGAATTTAAGTTGATTTCTTTGTTCATTTCTTGTTGATTTCCCATTTGGTTTGGTTGGATTAAATGGGTTCGGCTCAAACTAAAAATCGAATTTCGAACCATTTTCTTAAGCTCGATTTTTGTTGGATTTTGATGGATTGAGGTTGAGAGAACATGAATCTAACTTGAATATGATGATTTGTTAACTTTTCTTGGATGGGTTATTTCGGTCCGAATTTGTCATGGTCGGTTCGTTAGGTTCTGTTGATTTTTTTATTAAACCGATGTTGGATTTGAGCTTCTGGGACTTATTTGAGTTAGTTGGAATGATTGCGAACATCGGGTTCTGCTCGGTTTGATAATTGGGACATGTTTTAAAATAGTTTTTTTGGGGACTAAGCTGTAACTTGCCATTTAATTCTAAATATTTGGGAGACTGGATTTGATATTTTATATAGTGGGTCAGATTTATAATTTTTGATAAGTGGAGAATAAATTTGTAATTATAAGAAATTGGAGATTTAATTTGTAATTTGAAATATTTGGAGAATTAATTTTTGAATATTAAAACGTCTAGTGTAATTTGTAATTTTATAAAAATATATCGTACAGTTGTAATTTTGGGAATTTAGGAATAATTTTGTAATTTCTGAGAGTTTGGAGATTGAATTGTAATTTTACATCGATGTACGATTTCTCCGAGAGTGTTAGATATTCATTCGCAATAGGATTTTCGTCGTAATGGGTTGGGACGAATATCTGCATTGCATACGCATTCTGTATTTGCCATAGTACAGTATTTGACTCCGTTATAATCTGTCTTTGTATTCAGCTCTGTTCAGCTCCCGAGGCGATCGGTCATTCACGAATGGATCGCGACTAGATTATTAGCTCGGTGTGTAGGTGAGTGGATGACAACTTCAGACACATATGTTGTGTCTTCTAAAATTATATGTTTTTTACTTGTCTGGAATTAGCATGTAATCTGAATTAATTAAAGAATAAGAAATCCTAAAATCTGATCTGTGTAAAAACCTCTGTTGTGAATAATATCTTTTCTCTGGAAACTTTTGTTGGTTTCTGAAAATAAATATTATGTATTAATATTTATTACAAATTTTGGGAATAAATATTATGTTATGGATTTAAAAGTATATTCTGTAGAAAATGTTATTTTGGATTTAAGAATATTTTCTAAATAAATGTTTTGTTCTGAAATCAGTGAAACTTATGTCTTAAGTAATTTGTTCTGAAAAATCAAATGTATTTAGTTATAAATTTTTTGTCTAAACGTTTGATATATTTTGGTGAATAAATTGTCTGCTCTGTATGCGACTTATTTTGAATATTTTTAAATAAATATATCAACATGTTTTTGGCAAAACGTTTTAATTTGGGACACTCAGCTACGAGGTAGCGTAGTTTTGATACACTGAAGATGTATCAATTGTCTAAGTGGTTTACACTCGCCTTAATGGCTATACAATAGTGCCTAAGTGACTATTATCGAGTCTGGATGACTCCATATGTCTATTATGGTCCCATTGAGATTTTGGAAATTTATCTGTAAAATTATTTTTGAATTTTTCTCTGGAAATATTTTTGAGAAAAATATTATTCTCTGTAAATACTTTGGAAAAATAAAGGAAATTTTCGACAAATATTTTGAAAGGGAAATATTTGGCTATTTCCATTTTCGGAAATTAAACATTTAATTTAATTTAATTATTTACTAATTCTGGTGATTCTCTGTATATAGCGTGTATACGTATATACACTTATATTTGCATGTGGTATATTTTGAACTGTTTTCAAAACAATTTTCTGTGAGGCCCGGAGCAGCCCTGAAGTGTTATTTCTTACTGGGTTCTTACTCTCTTCTTTTTTCTTGTTTCTTTTTACTTCATCTTTCAGGTGTTCTTGAAAGCAGTCATTCGATCGTCTGTACTCAGTGAGGTACCCTGTCAGCAATGAGTGCCCTATTGTTCGGGCTCATGTTTCTGTTATGTTAGATGCTTCACACCGAGTAGTGGGTTATGAACTTGTTTTATGATATTTGTATATATTGGGTAAATTGTTTGAAATTATAATGATGTTATATTTGATATTCGTGGATATTATTTCAAAACTTGTTTTTGTTATACTGTTTTAATATAACTAATAAACCGGCTAATAAATAGTGTTTAGGTATGTGTTTCTGTATTCTAAGGATTGTGTGAAATGGGTCAAACTTTCATAAACAGTTCACCTCGTACGACAGTTATAGTCCGAAAACGGGTCGTGACAATATTTCTATTAATTGGAACATTGTATGCCAAGTTAAAGCATTTCTTGTGGAGGTGCATACATGATGGGTTGCCCACAAAAGTTCGGCTCTAGCAGCTAAGTGCACTGAATCACTTATTTGTCATCTCTGCAATTTGGAAGCTGAGTCCTTAGAGCACATGATGTTTAGATGCCCCATGCCAAAGCATCGTGGATTGCGAGTCCATTATCATATAGGAGTGATTCACATGGATTTACTAACTTCAAAAGTTGGTAGATAGATATTTGTGATATGTGCAACATGGATGATGCTTCAATGAGACTCACTTCTATTGTTCATTTGTGTTGGTAGATCTAGAAATCCAAGAATGAGTTTTGCTTTAACCAGGAAATACCGACACCGCTATCTACTGTCAAAAGAGCATAAATTATGATCACAGAAGCTAATGCTGCTACAGTTGCCACTATGTCTCTCGGCATCTCAGTGTCTTTGGAGCCCAGTTTGTGACCTCAGGTTTCAAACAAGCCATCTCATAATTCACTTACTACTAATTGTGATGTTTCATGGACGGCTTGTAGGGTTGTAAATGAGCCAAGCTACTCGCGAGCTACTCGCAAGCTACTCGGCTTGATAAAACCTCGTTCATGACTCGGCTCGTTAATAAACGAGCCGAGGTTGAACAAGATTTTAAGCTCGAATCAATAAACGAGCCGATCTTGAACACCATGTCTGGCCTTTAGATTGGTTGTTCTATAATCCATTGTGCCTGAAGACATTATGTATTAGATTGGTTGTTCTACAATCCATTGTGTCTGAAGACATTATGTATTAGATTGGCTGTTCTACAATCTATTGTGCCTGAAGGCATTATGTGTTAAAGATTTACAACAATGAAGTTCTTATTCCAGTTCAAAAAAAATGTAAGGTTGAAAATAAAATGAAATGGAAAGGACTAGTCTGTTTGAGTGAATGAAATAGAAAGGACAGATCTGTTTGAAGGATTGATCTGTCTAAGTAAATGAGAGAAGTTAGTTTGATGAAAGAGAAATTAGTTTCGATCAATTTTTTTATTGCTTCTGTACAATGCTTACTACAAAATGGTAAAAAGAAAATTGAACTGAGAAAAAAAAAACTCTTGCAAGAATTTAATGTGACATGTCCCTTGTACTCATGGAATGCCACGTTTGTTTTATTATTTGATTGAATTGGACTCGGTAAGTTTTATGTTACACTAAGAGTTAAGAAAGTATAGTGAGTTTATTGTTACAAAATTGACTTTCAGGACGTTCCTCCTACATTTCAAAAACTTTAGTGATCACAACAGGAATTAATTCAGCTTGTCGGTGGAAAATATAGTTACTGATTCCATCCGACGCGTTTTGCCATATTTCCGGCCAAGCAGACCTATAAAACCTCCGAAAATCAAATTCAGAATTAGAACGGATCGCAATTACACGAACCCAGATATGGAAGACGAAGAAGACAACGCCACTCTACACAACGACGTCGTTGAAGACGAGGCAGATATATACGACGGAACTAGGGCACAGTTTCCTCTCACTTTTGGCAAACAACCCAAATCCCAAACTCCTCTCGAACACGTCCACAAAGCCACTCGCCGCTCCGCCACCAGCTCCTCCGCCGCAACCTCCGATGCATCAGGAGGTTCCCGTGGCTTCCCTTCTCTCTCCTCCTCCTCCAAGGCCTGGATTGACTCCGTCCGCCCTACTCGTAAATCTTCTAACCCTAACCCTACCATTGGGCCGCCGCGTCCTCCGCTGGAGGAAGATGACGGGGATGTCTTGGTTGGTCCTCCACCGCCGCCGACACAACCTCCGAGTGAGGCTGATGTTGATGATGGTGAGAGAATGATTGGTCCACTGCCTCCGCCGCTAGGTTCAGACGAGGAGGATGATGGCGTTATGATTGGACCGCCGCGACCGCCTCCGGAACAGGCGTTGGACGAGGAAGATGAAGAGGAAGAGGGGGGGAATCGTTATCGGATTCCCATGAGTAATGAAATTGTGCTAAAGGGTCACTCTAAGGTATACTTGAATTTCATTTATAAAGTTCAGTTTTTTTTTCTTATATTGTAGTTAAGAAGTTCGCATCTCTTCTGTGAAGAATGAGTTTAAAATGTTTTGGGTATTCATCTGTTTGTTAGATTGTTTCGGCACTTGCGGTTGATCATACCGGGTCTAGGGTTCTTTCGGGCAGTTATGATTATACAGTACGACTGTATGACTTTCAAGGCATGAATTCTAGATTGCAATCGTTTAGACAGCTTGAACCATTTGAGGGTCATCAAGTTCGCCATTTGAGTTGGAGTCCCTCTGCTGATAGGTTTCTTTGTGTCACTGGTTCTGCTCAAGCTAAGGTACTCTTGTGTTCTGTTTTTGGGTGGTTTCAGTAATTGAGAGCTGTACTTGTGTTTGATTGGGTGAATATAATGTTTTCTTATGTGGATTTCATTTCAGATATATGATCGGGATGGGCTCACGCTAGGTGAGTTCATGAAGGGGGATATGTACATTCGTGATTTGAAGAATACAAAGGGACATATAACTGGGCTGACTTGTGGACAGTGGCATCCTACAAAAAAAGAGACAGTTTTAACATCCTCAGAGGATGGATCACTGAGAATATGGGATGCAAATGATTTCAAGAGTCAAAAGCAGGTTAGTATTTATTTGGTCAGCATTGCTATATTATATGTTAACTGAAATTTGATAGAGGTTCTAAATACTGGTTTATTTTATCTGTTATTTGGATAGGTTATCAAACCAAAGCTTGCGAGGCCTGGCAGAATTCCTGTTACTACATGTGCTTGGGATTTTGAGGGGAAGTCCATTGTTGGCGGCATCGGAGATGGTTCCATCCAGGTTACGCACCTGAACTTCTGCAAATATAAGTTTTTTTTTCTTTTTTATGTTGACCAACTACAAGCCATATGAAAACTGTTAGTTCTTTTTCAATAGATTGTGCAACTCTAGTAATCTACTTTTAAAAATGTCATGTGTATATGCCACTTGTTGGCATTGATTTTCTTCTGACCTTGTTTATTGATGTTCTACAGTTATGGAACCTTAAGTCAGGATGGGGAAGTAAACCAGATGTATATGTAGAAAATGCTCATTCTGATGATATCACCAGCCTTAAATTTTCCAGTGATGGAAGAATTTTACTTTCAAGAAGCTTTGATGATTCATTAAAGGTATTTCAAACATATCTGTTTAATTTTGATGTTACCACTCTTCTTCCCATGCAAATGACCAATTGTTCTCTAGGTCTGGGATCTTCTAAAAATGAAAGAGCCTCTTCAGACATTTGAGGATCTTCCAAATCATTATGCTCAAACAAATATTGCATTTAGTCCTGATGAGCAACTCTTCTTGACTGGAACATCTATTGAAAAGGAGAGCACAACTGGAGGTTTACTATGCTTCTTTGATCGTACAAAACTTGAACTTGTTTCAAAAGTTGGTATTTCTTCAACTTGCAGTGTTGTGCAGTGTGCCTGGCATCCAAAACTAAATCAGGTAGCATTTCTTGACATGCTTTCTTGTACTTATAACCATTTTACCATGGAGTTTGAAACTGTAGTTATAGATCATGTTTGTGTATAGGTAAATTGTTTAATTTTTTGAAATAGAAGGCATTTAATGTATAATGTTTTTACTTTGGTAGTATTTATGCATTTATGATGTATGATGCTGCAAAAAAGCTAGTTTCTTACTTTAATTGTTTGAAGATTTTTGCAACATCTGGAGATAAAAGTCAAGGGGGAACTCACATTTTATACGATCCAACTCTCAGTGAGAGAGGAGCTCTTGTCTGTGTTGCACGTGCTCCCAGGAAAAAATCTGTGGATGATTTTGAAGTGCAGCCTGTTATTCATAACCCTCATGCTCTGCCTCTGTTTAGAGACCAGCCAAGTCGCAAGCGTCAGCGGGAGAAAATACTGAAGGATCCAGTCAAGTCCCACAAACCGGAACTTCCAATAACAGGACCAGGACATGGTGGAAGAGTTGGTGCAAGTAAGGGCAGCTTATTAACCCAGTATCTTCTTAAGGTGGTGTTTCCACGCGTCTCTGTCCTCATTTTTTGTCTTAATTTTTTGAGCTTTCAAGACTTGACACCAGCTAACAATACTTGAACATGCAAAATTTTCGTTATTTCAGCAAGGAGGGATGATAAAGGAGACATGGATGGAGGAGGATCCAAGAGAAGCTATATTGAAGTATGCTGATGTTGCAGCAAAAGATCCGAAGTTCATTGCTCCAGCATATGCACAAACCCAGCCTGAGCCAGTTTTTGCAAAGTCGGATTCAGAGGAT